>JAODAL010001165.1:0-246004 GCA_025379985.1 Phyllomedusa bahiana
TTAATGTGGCCCATGAAAGAAAGTAGGTCCTGAAGTAGAAGAATCAGCTCTTCACTCTACCCAAGGGATGGAGCAAGCACTGGTCAGAGTTGCTCGTGCCAGCACAGGGAGCGGACTCCACCTTGGATCCAGTGTTCCAGCACACCTCCACACTCCTCTGTTCAGCAACTAACAGGCAGTGGAAAAGCTCTAATTGAAAAACCCAGACCTCGAACCATCTTCCAATAGTCGCTCGCAGGCAACCAAAATGCCAATGTGGCTCTTGGTGGAAATGAGTTTGACACCCCTGCCATAGTGTATTCTGGCTCTTCAGTAGGTAAATGATCAAATGTACCAGTCTGTCCACGTGATAAAAAGAAACAATGTTAAAGATACCACATTTCATCAGACCAGATGACCACCTTCTATTCTGTATGATCCAATTCTGATGCCCACTGTAGGCACTTTTGGTAAACTATAGTTAGTCTGGGCACTGACTAGTCTTTAGCTACCACATCTTATGTGCAGCAAGCTGCAATGTACTTTATGCTGGCTGAGATAATTATAATAAACTCTTCAGCATTGTAAGGGTTGGGTAGTGGATCCGCCGGACCACCGCAAGCGATGGTAGTTAAGCCACGCCAGGGAACGGAATCTAAGTAGCCCACGTTTTCACAGTAGCCCGCCGCAAAGCGGGATGGACTTGCTGCGGCTTGAGGCTACCACGGTCGTCCCCCCTGAGTGACTTGTTGCGGTGGCAGCCGAGGTGCAGCGTTGGTGCAGAATCGTAGTCCTGAGAATCGTAGTCGTGGGCAGCAGCAGGATCAGGACAGGCGGCAAAGGTTCGTGGTCGTGGGCCCCGGGCAGGAAGGTCGGGGCAGGCGGCAGAGGTTCGGAGAGTCAAGAAACTTAGCAAAGAGGTCTTGTACTCACGGAAAGGCGAGATACATTTGGGAAACGCTTAGCTAAGCACGAGGCAACATAGATCCAGCAAGGAGTATTAGTAGGGAGTACCTTAAAGGTTAGGAAGAGTATCAGCGCCAGGCAATTGAGACCAATTAACGGGACGCATGCCCTTTAAATCCACGAGAACGAAGTGGGCTGCGCGCGCCCTTAGGACGACAGGCACGGCGCCACGGCCCGGCTGAGGACGCGGAACGGCACTGTGAGCGAAGGTTAGGTGTAGTCCCTGGCAAAGCAGCAGCCCCCCGGCTCGCTCCCGCGGCCAGCGGCGGGCACCCGACCCCGGTGGACCAACCCGGAAGGGGTCACGTGTGTGCCGCGGCCCGCGGGCGGGGAGCAGGAGGGCCGTGACAGTTACCCCCCCCACCCGTAGGTCTCCCCCTCCTTTTAGGCTGAAGGAACTTATGGATAAGGTCTGGATTCAGGCATTTTGGACCTCTGGTTCCAGGACCTCTCTTCGGGCCAAAAACCCTCCAATCGACAAGAAACCCCATAATATAGCTTTACCCTGACGATCTTCATGTCCAGGATGTCCTTCACTTCAAAAGGATTATCTGGGGATTCTAAGCTTCGGAGATTGTGCAGCGCCCTCTGGGGAGAAAACCGGTTCAGGACCAGAGGCTTCAGGAATGGAGGAAACATGACAAGGCGTTAGGGACCCGGGAGAGATGGGAGGCAGGACAGAGTTTTATAGGACAAACTGGGTTCAGTTTGTTCGCAGAATTCTGAAGGGTCCAGGAAAACGCGGGACCCAATTTGTAACTGGGAATTCTTGAGGCGTATGTTCCTAGATCGAGAGGCCACTCCCTATCCCTGGGAGGAACGTAGGGGAAGGTTCCTCTTCTTGTCAGCTGGGTCTTCATACGGGCAGAAGCATGGAGTACGGGCTTGTCGGGTCTACTCGCCAAATGATTCTTGATATCCTGAACCTGATTGTCCACGGGCGGGGGACCTCGGGAGGAGGAAGCCAGGGGGAAGGGGAGGGCGTGGGTGACGCCTTAGACCACAGGAAAGGAGAAACGGCCAGTAGAGTCGGAGTCCCACACGATGATTATAAAGAGAAAACTCTGCCCAGGTAGGCAACTCGGCCCAGTTGTCCTGTCGTCCGGACACGAAGTGTCGTAGATACCTCCCAAGATGTTGGTTTACCCTCTCCACCTTGGTCCATTCGTCTGGGGATGATATGCGGAGAAAAATCCAGCTTGACTGCAACCCGGGAAACACAGAGCACGCCAAATTGGAGGACAAAACTGGACGCCTGGTCACGGAGACGATGTGGTAAGGTAAGCCATGTAGACGAAAGATGTGATGGTAGAAGTATCCTGCCCAATTGGGGTGCAGAAGGAAGACAGGAAGCGGCACCAAAGTGGGACATCTTAGAAAAACGGTCGAGTGACAACCCAGAATGACCGATGTTTCCCGACGAAGGAGGGAGGGTGTCGATAAAGTCCTGCCTTTGTGTGGACCAAGGAGATTCTGGAAAATTGGCAGAGGGGACTAAGAGACGAAGCGGGCCTATGGCGAGGAACCTTGTTTTGGGCACATGTGGTGCAGGAAAGAACAAAGTCTTGACGTCTTGGAGCGGGGTGGCCACCAGTAGTGACGTGAGATGAGAGCATTAGGATTTTCGAATCCCGGGATGACGGCAGAAGAGAGCTCTATGCCCCCAACCCAGAATTCTCCTCCTG
Source organism: Phyllomedusa bahiana (assembly GCA_025379985.1). Taxonomy (NCBI): domain Eukaryota; kingdom Metazoa; phylum Chordata; class Amphibia; order Anura; family Hylidae; genus Phyllomedusa; species Phyllomedusa bahiana. The sequence continues at coordinate 2,631 of JAODAL010001165.1, forward strand.
AGGTGCGCGGGCGCATAGGTTCCTGACTGGAAGGAATTGCTGCGGAGATCACCGGAGCCACGAGGAACCAGGTCGTTCGGGGAGCGATGATCATGCTGTAGGCACGGTTACCTCTCCGGTAACGTTCAGAAGAACAGGGAGAGGGAATCCGCTTTGATATTTTTTCTCGGACTGGTCGAAAGTGGTAATCTTAAAATCAAAACGACGAGAAAAAAAAGAGACCACAGGGGGCTGGCGAGGATTTAGGCGCTGAGACGGTCTGTAGGTATTGGCAGATTTTTATGGTCTGTAAAGAGTCAATTAGGGTGTCGAGCTCCTCCAAGAGGATGTCGCCACTCCTCAGGGCCAATTTTATGGACAACAGCTCCGATTCCAATTGGCGTAGTTTCGTTCTGACGAAGAAGAAAAGTTTAGAAAAGACACCGCTATGTGACGTTTTTGCCTTTAGGGCCCTTCTTGGGTCGAGGACCGCCCCCTGCTACCAGGAAGAGGCATACGACCTCCAGCTGAAGGGTCTCTCAGGATTCCGGAGGGACCAAAAATGGGTGAGGAGGGAAGGCAGACTTTAATTGGCGGGAGACGCTTCCTCCGGAGATGGGGACCCAGCATCTCAGGAATTAGCGTTCTTCAGGGTGAGGAGAAGCACACAATGGGTGCCACTACCGTAGAAAAGTGGGGAATAAACTTGCCGGTAGTAGTTGGCGAATCCTAGAAGGCGTTGGAATCGCCCGGAGACCGGACAGGGCTGCGGCCAATGTTTGGATCGCTGAGGTTTCGCAGGCAGGGATCCATCTGAAGACCTCGGATCAGAGACAATTGTACCCCAGGAACGGACGACTGTGCATGGTGGAACCGGACACTTCTTCCAGGTTTGGCATACAGTCGGTTGTCCCGCAGGCTTGAAGGGACTTGGCGTACTTGTCTCGGTGGACCCAGTATGTCAGGAGAAAAAATCAAAATATCGTCCAAGGTATACATGACGCAGGTGTACAGCAGGGTCCCGGAACACGTAATTGACAAACTCATGGAAACGGCCGGGGCGTTTGCATCAGCCAAAAGGCATCACGAGATATTCTGAATGGTCGTCTCGTGTGTGAATGCCGTTTTTCATTCGTCCCTTCTCGTATTCTGATGAGGTAGTTAGGCCCAAGTAGTTCCAACTTGGAATACACTTCTAGCCCCCTTGAGACGGTCTCAAACAGATCCGAGATCAGGACAGGAGGTTAGCGGTTTTTCTACGGTGATCTTGTTTAGGACCCCTATAGGTCTATGCATTGACGGAGAGAACCATCTTCTTCTGCACTGAAGAAAAACCCGGCTCCGGCTGTGGGGAGGAGGACTTACGGTGAATCCTTTATGCAGATTCTCCAGGAATGTAGGTCCTGGACATGGCCTGAGGTCTCCGCTGCACGGACAGTGGGTAGACCCTCCCCCGCGGAGGATGGTTTCTGGGAGGAGGGTCAATAGGGCAGTCGTAAGGCGATGTGGTGGCACGAGCGAATCGGCCTCCTTCTCGGAAGGAACACATCAACCAAAGTCTGGTACTCGGTCGGCCAGGCCACGGCAAACGGTTTTGACAAGCGGGAGCGGAGTGAGAGAAGTGGTAGGCAGCCGGGACGTGGTACCTCACAAGCAGCGGCTTTGGCATTCCGGTCCCCACGCAGGACTTCGCCCGTCTTCCATGACGAGCGTTAAAAAAGGCGGCGTGGCCTTGCAGCCAAGGGAACCCCAAGAGGATAGCCGAGGAAGCCCGGGTCAGAAACGTGGAACCTTTATTCTTCTCTTGTATGCAGAGCTCCCACACGGAGGAGTCACCGGCCCCGGGTATGTTACCGGGATGGGATCAGTGAGGAGCTCCCCACTGACCGAAGAGATAAGCAGCGGTTTTCTCCAGCCGAGACTACAGGTATGCATCATGGTACCGGGTTACCAACGAGGTAAGATGAAGTTCCGGCAGATCCGAGTCAAGGAGAAGTTCGAGAGATGCCGAACTCCGGAAACGAAGGACCAGCATCAGAATTCACCTCTAACTGGCATCATCAAAACGTGGAGAGGAGGTGGAAAACTGCACCTGTAGGGCCGACTCTCCCTCGGCACCTACCTAGGTGAGAGCGTTTCCCGGCGCTGAGGGACGATAGGGACAGTTTCTGCGAAAGTGGTCCGGGCTTGGCGCAGTAGGGCATAGGGCTTTCTCTTGCCCGCGGCGGTTCAGTTCTTGCTCTGTTAAGTGAGGCCCGAATCCACTTGCATCGTTCCACCTCTGAGGTTTGAGTGAGGCGGAATGGGAGACATGCTGAACCACTGGAGCCAGGTGGAATCGCCGACGAGGACGAGCAGAGTCTCTTTCCTTGGCGAAGCTCACTCCTGCCTCTCCGCGACCCTGTCATCAATACGAGTAGCTAGATGTATTAATTCGTTTTAGGAGGACGGGAGGTCTCTTGCTGCCAAAGGTCTTTTACCCTCGCTGGACAGGACCCTTCTTGATGGTAGCGCAGAGTGCTGCATTGTTCCATCGCGAGCAGCCGAAGCCGGGTACGGAATTGAACCGCATAGTCACCCACAGAAGGACTCGCCCTGAAGGAGGCTCAAGAGGGGCTGGTCTCGTCTTAGGCGGAGGAGGCGCGTTGCCGGCTCCTCGAAGACGGTTGCGGAATTCCTGGAGGAAGGTTGTAGGCCGCAGTCACAGGTTCGCCTCTGTCCAGATGCGGGGTGGCCCAAGGCCAGGGCCTTCCCGGAAAGTAGACTCCAACAAAGGCCACCTTAGACCTCTCCGAGGGAAACTTGATCCGCCATCAGCCTCACGTGCATTAGCACTGAGTAACCCCAAACCCGGCGCAGCTTGGGATCCACCGGCAAGCTGTGAGGGTAGAGGAAGCCGAAGTTTGGGTCCCAGGTGGCAAACGGGCTGTAGATGTAGACGGGAGCCACAGATGGGGCGGGAGGGGAGACTTGCTGCTGGGATGTACTTAGAACGCTGTCGCATCATGGTCGGTGGCTGGCCAACTGCTGACCTTGTTGTGCGATTTGTTGCGATCTTGCTGGGCAACATTCGTCGTAAGATCCGCGATGCTGGCAGAGGCCCTTGGGGCGGGGATCCATGGCTGGATCTAACTGGTAAGGGTTGGGTAGTAGGATCCGGGACCACCGCAAGCGGATGGTGTTAAGCCACGCCAGGAACGGAATCTTAAGTAGCCCCGGTTTTCACCAGAGCCCGCTGCCCCGCGGGCTGGACCTGCTGCGGCTTGAGGCTACCAGGTCGTCCCCCCTGACGTGACTTGCTTGCGGAGGCAGCCGAGGTGCAGCGTGGTGCAGAAATCGTGATAGTCGAGAATCGTAGCTCGTGGCAGGGCAGAGGTCAGGCAAGGCGGCAAAGGTTTCGTGGTCGTGGACAGGCAGGAAGGTCGGTGATGGAGGCAGAGGTTCGGAGTCAAGAAACGTTAGCAGAGAGGTCTGTACAAGGAAAGGCGAGAATACAATTTGGGGAACGCCACTTTAGCTAAGGCACGAGGCAAACATAGAACCAGCGTAGATGTATTAGTGGGACGTACCTTAAGTAGGAGAAGCGCCAGGCAATTAGCCATTAACGGGAAGCTGGCCCTTTAAATCCGACGAGAAAACGATGCGCGAGGCGCGCGCCTTAGGGGAAAGGCCACGCGCGCCCTCCGGCCGGCAGGAGGAGCCGGACCGGCACAAGGGAGCGGGTTAGGTGATGTCCCTGGCAGCAGCAGCCCCCCTGCTCGTCCCCGCTCCGGCCAGCCGGCGGGCACCCGACCCCGGTGGACACCCGGACAGGGGGTCAAGGGTTGTGCCGCGGCCCGCGGGGCGGGGAGAGGTGGGGCCGTGACAAGCATGAGGGTTCTACTTTAAAATATAGTAGCTATTCAGTGGGATTGAACCAAATGGCATCGTCTTAGCTCACTGCACAAATCAATGAGCCTTGGCATTCATGTCCCAGTCACCAGTTCACCCCAGAGATCAGACTTTTATCTTGTTTTGGATTTATTTTGCTCTGACTTCTGTGCAGAACTATTTTAAAGGAATATTCTCTTTAAGATTATTGCCAAATACATTGAAAAGGAGCAAAATTGGAACAGCAGATTTAGAGCAGTTCTTATCTCCTGCTTGTTCACACAAGCTTCCCTAGGTTACCATCCACCCTCTTATGCTCTTAGTGACAGGTCTGATGACTACTCCCTGCTGTAAGTCTTCTCAACAGGATTCTGTTAGTTGTGTTCTTTTTATGTAGAAAGAGAAGATCAGCGAGTAAGAAGCTAACAGGAGACCATGTGTTGAAATATAACCTTTAATTAATTAAAAATATTACACTAACCCTAATTTCATACTTCACAGAAAAAAGTGAAAAAATAAAAACACTCTTTCTACGTATAAACGAGGTAACCGTTTTGATAAGGGTGACCCTGAGTTGGAACCTGACTCTACAGATACAGAACTCTAACTCAGAAGAAATGCTGCAATAAAGATATTAAAATCAAGATAAATCGCACAATATGGTACATTAGACCAAACACAAACAAAAAAAATGACTTCCACTTTCCTATGTGTTTCCCCTTTCAATTACACAGGTTCATCAGGGAATATACAATGCTACAAGACAGAGATTTACTCAGGGAAAAAAAATATTTTTTACAAATATTCCATCTACACGGCAAGGATTTATAGTCAGATTTTGACACTTTTGAAAATCCGAATAAATGTCAAAAACAGACTGTAAAACCATCCCCATAGATCTCAATAGAAAATCCGAGATGTAGTCCACATGGATTTTCTGAGGTTGGATTTCAAATCCGTTATTTTTTCAAAAAACTTAGTACATTTTTCGCAGTTTTCTGAGTAAAATACAGCGGAAGAATGAACATGTTCCAAGTCAATGGGATGGCATAGAAAATTACCAGAAAGCTCTGTTGTCATTTTTTGTTGCAAATCTGTGTAAAAAAGACTCAATATTGCTCTATGATGCACGGTCTGCCAAAAACTGATTGAAAAGCTGAATCTGAAAACTCTGACATTTGGACGCAGCCTAATATTGATGTCAAATGACAAATACTCATTGGATTTTGATTCAGAAACACAAATAGTCATTTAACAATATTTTACACTTGGTTGTAGTTTTTTGGCGCGGTTTTTGCCAAACAGCCTTTTCCTGCAAGCGCTAGGAACCAGCATCTGGGATCATGTACTATATTCTGGCCATAATGTCAGCAGCACTTGTGAGGGTTTTCTAAACAACTTGCAGCCAAATATCATTGAGCAGTTTGCAGTTTTATATCTCATCAATTTGTTGGCTGTTTTTAAATCTTTGCACTGTATTGAATTAGCAACCAGAATTTCATATATCTGGCTATATGGCTTTGTATAAGTGGTGTCAGTATATGGTATTGGTCCCAGAACTTATGTGCAATGAAGGATATTACTGGCGCTTTTTTGGATTATGCCCTTTCTCCAATAGGTGTAATGTGTGAAATTATGAATTTTTTTTCCTACCTAATCTCTGTTTTATCTAGAAATGGCTACATTGGCTTTTTTTACTTACAACATTAAATTTTCAGCTTACAATATTTGGTAAAAGTTTGCACTTTGGCCTTCATCTGGCCTTCCCCTTTCGCCTCTCTCTGGCCATGCCATCTGTTTAGTTCTGTACCTCTATACCTCATCTACTGTATCTTGTCCCATTTTCTGGTTGGCTGCCACTGCCAGGACTCCTCTGAGGATGCACCTGATGGCCATTGGGGTAAGCCAACCTTACCATCAAAGGCTCTGTGAAGAACCTGATGGCCACTTGGTTACAACCCCTCGGAGCAAGTCCTGCAGTGATCCAGGGGATCCACCACCAAAATTACCCCCTTCACCTGTGATATCAATATGGTCTGTATCCCCATGGTACTTACATGAATGGACAAATAAGTAAATTCCTCATTGACTGGGAAGGGTCGTCCCTCATTTGATAAACAAGTATATAGACAGAAATGACATAAGGTGTTTTCTAGTTGAAAATGTGGACTTAGTTTTCTTTATTGTGTTTTTAGATTTCAAGTGTAACTCACTTGATTTTGAACTGAGATTATTAACAGATATTAAGATGATAACTACAATCCTATTGGAGAATTAAACAATAAACAGGCAGATAGGCAGTGCACAGTTCACCTCAGATTCTGGTCTGAATCCTCTCCCCGAATTCCTCTCTTGTGGGTCTATTATCGGCAAGTCTCTTAGCAGAATTCATTTCTGATACCAGGATGTAAGACTGAAACAGTCTCTAATTGCATGTTGTATTCTCATGGGTAATCGAACAATAAAACTTTCCCACCTCTTACAAAAACAAACACACACAAAGGTTCTTTAAGTGACAATTCCAAACAGTCAATTTTTGGAGAAGTTATTGTAGATCATGAAAATGATTTAACCCGGTATTAGTACATCATGGCATTGTTAAAGGAGTAAGAAGTGGGCTCAGCGGCTAAGCTTGCTACATACGTTAGATACAGCTGACACCTACCGCCAACAGCAGAGATCAGAGCCGAATCTGATCTCTGCTGTTTAACCCCTTAGACACCACGGCTGCTATCGCCATGCCAGCTAAGTGAATGAGAAACGGTACGCTGCGCACCGTTTCTCATTCCAAACGGTACCTCCGTGGAGAGATGAGGTGCTGGCCATTTAACATGGCAGCCGGAAGCCTTGTAAAGGCTTACATCACTGCCATGTCTACAATTCTAACACTTCCTGCCTTTATTGCATTGCATAAACAATGCAATAGGGTGAACAGAGTCCATTAATGACCAAACCATAGAAGGACTCAATATTACTGTGAGAAAAAAAAAAAGTTTGAAAAGTACAAAACAAATTAAATTAAAAACAATTATTAAAAGTTCAAATCATTTCCCTTTTTTGCCATTTTCCAAATAAAAAAATAAAATAATGAAGTTACAAATAACTGGTCTTGCCGCATCCGTAAAAGTCTGATCTATTAAATGTAATACATAATTTACCCCATACGCTGAACACTGTAGAAAAAAAAAAATCCAAACAACAAAATTGAAGGAGACGTGAAATGACCAAAAAAACCTGCAAATTTAAATAAGAATGATAAAAAAAAGTTGCATCTATTCCAAACGGGTACCAATAAAAAGTTAATTTCAGCCCGCAAAAAATGCACTCTCCCTCAGGTCCATAGGTGGAAGTGCAAAAAAGTTATTGGTCGCAAATAATGGTGCTGCAGCACAAATTTAAAGACTAGAAGATGTTTGGATTTTTTACAGTACTAAAACCTAACGAACACCTTACATATTTGGTATTGCCAGAATCGTGTCAACCTGCATAATACAGATAACATATTATTTATAGTTACTGAAGAGTGATTGGCATAAAAAAAAACCTGCAAACATGGCGCAAGTATGTTCTCTTTTACATTTTGCCCACTTATTCATTGTACCACAGACTATACAGGGAAACTGCAAAAAATTTGTGACACCATTAGACAGTACATCTTGTCCCGCAAAATAAAAGCCCTCATACGTCTATGGAGATGGAAAAATAAAATAGGTATGGTTCTGGGAAGGCGAGGAGAGAAAAACGAAGAGCCATATTATTTGGACTGTGGTGGGTTAAAGGGTTTGAAGGGGGTAAAGATTTGTGTATCCACATGTGTTGTAAAGACTGGACTACAGCTGCAGGGACCATGTACAAAAGTTTCCTACTCCCTGTGGTGTGAGATCCCTCATGAGGGTCAATACGATCAGAAATGGCTCAGGTCGGGTCACAAGGCACATAATTTGTGAGGTGTGAAGTTGTGAATTAAATTATTTTTCCCCAAAAGTCCTGGAGTATGGAAGGGATATATTGTTACAACATATACAGGATTTGTGAAATATGACATGTTAAAAAAAAGGCTCAGTCAGGAAGGAGTTAAGATACCCACTGCAGCCTTTTATATCACGCTAGTTTTTCCCTCCTCACCTTCCCAGAACCATAACTTTTTTTATTTTTCCAACTACATTAGACCTGGGCATTGTACGGCCCGCATGTCGCATCCGGCCCACTTGCAAGTCAGATATGGCCTGCGGAGTATGATCCCCAGGTCTACTAATAGAACAAACAAAAAATAATAGCGGTGAGAGGCCACGGTTGGTCGTCAGTGCTACTGTTGATATCCCCGGCATTTGTGAATTTGGCAGCGACGCAATGCTCATCGCACCACTGCCTCTCCTTGGCCACACAGAGTAATCACTATGTGCAGTTGAGGACCTGCCGGAGGAGCGTATCTGGCTGAAGAGGAACGCGCTCGGTCAGGAAGCCGGTAAGGTAAGTATTAGTGTTATTTTTAATTTCGGTCATAAAACTAGTATACCTGCCTCATGGCCCCCCGGTTTTATTTAAACTATATCTACTTATACACCTGCCTGTGGGGTGCTATAACTACCATTATACCTATAAATATATGTACCCTTAGGCAGGAATATAGATTTATAGGTATAATGGTAGTTATAGCACCCCACAGGCAGGTATATATGTACCCTCAGGCAGGAATATAGATTTATAGGTATAATGGTAGTTATAGCACCCCACAGGCAGGTATATGTACCCTCAGGCAGGAATATAGAACTGCCTGTGGGGTGCTATAACTACCATTATACCTATAAATCTATATTCCTGCCTGAGGGTACATATAACTATCTATATACCTGCCTGTGGGGACCTATATCCAAGCTTGGACTGGCCCATAGGGGAATAGGGAAAACCCCTAGTGGGCCCCAAGCATGGCAGACATGGAGTTGTTCTTTAAATGCATATACATCATCAGAAGAGGCAAAAAAGCAGAGAAAGAGAGGAATAAAGCAAGAGGCAGAGTATAGGAGGCATGCACAGTCACAGCAGCTGTAGGGTGGACCCTTAATATAAACTTCACCGGTGGGCCCAGAAACTGCTCAGCTGATGGGCCCCTAGAGTCAACTCTACATTTGGACCCTAGGCACCCCAGTCCAACACTGCCTATATCTATCTATATTCCTGCCTGTGGGGACCTATAACTATATACCTGCCTGAGGGGACTTATACGTCCCCTCACTCAGGCAGCTATATAGACATATCTATATACCTGCCTTACTGAGGGGAGCTATATAACTGCCTTACTGGAGGGGAGCTGTATATACCTGCCTTGCTGGGGGACATATCTATATACCTGCTTTACTGAGAGGACAGAGTAAGTTTCCACAAAAATAAACCCCAAAACAAAATTTTTCCCCGTTCACCATATGTTTTTTTTTTTTTAAATTAGTCTGGCCCTCGAAAACCACACCACTTCTATGGGGCCCATGGGAAAATTAATTTGCCCAGCCATGATACATAACAAATGAGGGCATTTATTTGCAAAAGATGTACTTTTAAGGGTTTTTTAGCGTACCAAAACTACTGGGAAACAATTTTTTCCCGAACGCGTAAAACAAAACAAAATTTATGTATTCTCTGTATCTCAGGTTAAAAACAACCGAAAACCAACGATAGGGTTTTCCCGTTATTCTTGGTACCGAAAAATTTCCAAACATTCCTATTCCTAAATTTGCATGGCGGCCCCCCCCCGCCCATTTTTGCCCCCAATAACTTTTTGTACAAACCCAGACTTAGTGATGTGGCATTTTAGAGGCTGAATGTTTTTTTATGGGACCATTTTGGGAATACAGGATTTTTTTTTTTAAATGAAATTTATTTTTAACTTTTTTGGGGGGGTATGAAATGCCCAAAAAACCGCAATTCGGGGTTTTGGGAAAATTTTTTTTCCTTTACTGTTCACAAATGGAAAAACTGATTTATATTTAATAGATAGGATTTTTTTGGTGGGGCGATCCCCAAAAAATGTTTATTTGTAAAATGGCAAAAGGGGATGATTTGATTTTTTTTACCCCTTTAAAACATTTTTTTTTTTGTTTTACTTTAATTTTTGGTCCCCCGAGCGTGTTTTCACCACTAGGGGCCCACATTTCACAGCCAATGCATTGAATACAATGCTTTTAGGAAGTACAAAGAAAAATGGCGGCAATGGAACCTTCAAAAATGCTCCGGTTTTCAAGCGGGGACCCCATCAAGTGAGGAACAAGGCAGCCCGTTTTTCATACCTTAGATGGCCCGAGGGCCCTGGCATCTAAAAAATGTTCACACAGCGATTTAGGGACGGATTTCAGTCCCATGCATGCCCTACTGCGCGCAAATATGGCTGAAATCCGTCCCCTCATTACGGTAATCCACAGTTCTACTAAATTATGGTTTTCCCTCTCCTCTCCCCGCTCGTGAAATACGCGACGGGGGGAAAGTGAATGCAATATCCTGGGGAGGATACGCGCCTGGATAAAGAAAGTCATGAGGCCGGCACTGCTGGCCCCCGCTCGCCCCCGCAATTACGGCGTCAATCACCGTGGTGAACATACCCAAGAGGTTAAAAAACGGGGGGATGGTGCCGGTATGAGGGGATCGTGCATTAGACATAGTCCCCTGTTAGTATTTTATGGGTAATATTAACCCCTTACCGCTTCAGATTATAACATTAACAATCACCTACTTGCAGGGGCGTAACTACCGGGGTAGCAGGGGTAGCAGTTGCTACGGGGCCCCGGGGCAGCTGCTACCGCATCCCACCCCGTTTAAAACTGCTCCGGCCGCCGGCCCGAGCGTTCAGAGGCAGCGTACCCCGGGGGGACAGAACGGGCGCCCATCGCTCCGCCTGCACTTTTCCCCCCCGGCGCTCTGTGGTCACGTGGGCGCGGCGGGGATTGACATCACCGGCCACCCGCGCTGCGCAGAGGCTGCAGGGAAGCACAAGCGGAGCAAGCGTGCATCGGGGGAGGTGGACCAGGAAGTAAACTTTATTATTTTGCCGCCTGTATACCCCAGATCGCCTTAGACCCCCTATGCCTACCTATAGACCTCCTAAGCCGCCAAAACCCCTAGCCTAATAGATCCCCCAAACCTGCCTTAAAACCCCCATAAACCTGCCTATAACCCCCTAAGGCTGCTATGACCCCCTAAGCGCCATGACCCCCCATGCCGCCTTGACCCCCCATGCCTCCCATAAAACCCCCCCCGCCTCCCTTTTAAAAGCCCCCCAGCCTCCCTAAAAACGCCCCCCCCCAGCCCCCAACGCCCCCAGCCTGCCTAAAACCCCCCCAAGCCGCCAAAACGCTCCCAGCCTGCCTATAGACCCCGAAGCCTGCCTAAAGACCCCCCAACCGGCCCCAAGACCCCGTAACCCTGCCTATAGCCCCCTAACCTCCCTATACGCCCCCTAAGCCTCCCTTACCCCCCCTAAGCCCCCCTGCCTGAATAGCCCTATAGCAAACCGGAAGCCGTTCCCTATATAGCCCCTATACCCCCTAAAGTTGCCTACCTAGATCCCCGAAATGCCTGTCAAATTTGATAGGGTTTAGGTAGCTAAAGGACCTCAATATTTGGGCCCCTATAGCCCCTCTAACCCCCGTCTACCTGTATCCCCTTTTGACCCAAACCCTTTCCTGCCTAAAAGGACCCCCATAACCAGGGGGGGCAGGTGTGGAAAAAATAGGATTCTAAGATATTTGTGTCTAAATTTTCAGGGACAAGTGGTCGGAGATGTCATCAGATGGGAGAAAAGGGGGAAAATTAATGATCTCAGAGAAACGTCACCTGTGAGGCACAAGATGTAACCACACTGTAATCACTTCAGTGTACACAGGCTCTGCAACATATTGTTTTTCCACTAAATGGTCACTGTAGAGGTTTATACAGCTCAAGCCTGGTACCATAATACCACTATATGGTCACTTAGGGGATTTGGGCTTAGTGACTGAAAAATACCCCACAAAACTGATCAGTAACAATTTTGTGGTAAAATTTTTTTTGGGCTTTTCTGCGGTATAGCAAGTCCTATGAGTAGGGTTTTTTTGTAATATTTTTTGGATAGTGGATTTGTTTTTAGCAAAATAATGTGAGAGGTTATGTAAGTGATAATACAAGGGGCAAATACCTCACCCTACAAATTCCCGGTACATGGTCTGGTCAGGGGGGGGGGGGGGTAGGGGGGCCCCATCCAAAGTTTGCTTTGGGGCCCCTGGGTTTTAGTTACCCCCTGCCCACTTGTCAAACAGGCATAAGAAAAAACAATTTTTTTTTAGGTATATCATCTCACACGGTGTACCTGACCATTTGATATTAGTATGACACATGTAAAAAATACTCGGGGGTCACCCTTATCAGGGTTTTAGTTTAAAAAAGGTTAATTTTGGGTTGCAAAATAAGGGGTTTCCCCTGTTCAGAACTTCCACTCTAGGGAAGTAAGAGCATTGTCTCTCTCCGGAGGGCCTCCCCCATTGAACAACAAACATGGATTTGAATGGACCTTAAAGTTTCTTTTTCCTTGAGGCTGCGGAGAATTGAACACTTATAGCAAGATTTGCCCATAGATTACAGCTGCTTGATCTGCATGTTGGCAGACCCCAAGTAGAAATTGTCCAAAGTAGAGAACCTCTATAAAGTGTGAATTACTCACACAGAACTTGCAGAGAAGAATAGGTAATGTCAGCCTGAAGGAAACATGATACTATTGTTTTGTGGTGTCAGATATCCCATGTTTTTTTTTAAATTTTCCAATAACAACAAAAAAATTGGTGAGGCAAGATTAAAAAGAAAAAAAATCTCTTTGGGCTGAAATTGTTGAGGCCCGCTGTAAACTTGTCTACCCTGGGGAGGGAGCATTCCACAAGCAAATCCCTTTTACACAAAACATAAGAAGGTGACTTAAAAATATCCATGTGATCATATTGGTCAAAGGTTTTAACAACAGAAAGATCATCACTTAAAGGGGTTGTCTCACTACAAGGATTGCTTTTTATGTTAAAGATCTTGCAAAAACAAGTCCCTTTGCAATATATGTCCATTGACAGTTTCCTACCTATTCTGAGATATCCCATCTTGTATGGGCTGCATCAGCTCCTCAGGTCGCTATGGCTACAGACCTGTTCTATCTTTCATGATAGGCTGCCAGCACTAGTTGCTATAGCTACAGACTTGGATTCTACTGCAGCCTGGAGGAAGCCAGTAAACACGCCCCTGAATTCAAAATGAAACCAAAAAACAGGACTAATGCAAGATGAATCATTGTAGTGAGACAACCCCTTTAAGTCACAGTGGTACTAAGCTATTTTTTTTTAACCTCACTGTTTTGATGAAATTGAAATGCTTACTTTTTCTCTAGAGACTGTTGCTCACTAAATATAGTGGGAACAAGGATGTTCTGAGAGCAGGCCTGTGATAAAACATTTTAGACACCAGACTATTTTTTAAGTCCCAGATTTGATCCCATTATACAGCACAGTAGTTCAAGAATCTAGGTAAACAACTCATAGAAACCAGCTCTTCTTTACACTTGGAAGAAATGTAAGATTTAGGGTAGTTATTGATTTATGTTTAATTTACTTTTTCGTAGAAAAAACAATTTGGAATAATTAAATAGTAACAACAGAAGCATTTACATTGGGGAGTTTTAAATAAAGTCCTTTATAATAATAATTTTAGGGCATTTATTTTAACTTGTGAGTGATAAGGCAACCAACGACAGATTCCCCACTGTCTAACTTGATCCACACTTTTGTTGTAAGTGGCAACTCAAATGTATACATCTTTTATAAAACACAACTTCTTGCTTTTGTTCAAAGATTTTTTTTTATAAATCATAGTTTGTTCACTGCTTTTTAGCCCAAAAACTTCCTTTTCTTTAACAATTAGTACATTTGTTTTGTTATATCTTCACATGTAGGAATGCAATCCTTATAGCAGCATATAACATCCATTTTTCTTATGCATAGCAAGCAAACAAGGTTTGAAATCTTTGTTACTTTCAGCTAGACGTTAGTCATGGTAGCAATATATAACAGATTTATCACTAATGCATAGCAAACATATGTGCTATACATCATGAACAAAATATTAAAAGAGCAGAGTTATACTCATCAGAGCTGGTGCCGAAGCCGCAACGTTTCGGAGAATTTATCCGCAATGGACCTCCTTTGTCAAGCGTATGGCTGGCAGCATACCTCCCCTTCCTTATATATGTCATCAAGTCGCCATTTTTACTTACATAAGGTCAAAAACATTAGTTTTTGTGTAAAGTTTGGAATAAAGTATAAACATGTACTACCTTTCTCTTTAAAATTAATCTATTTCACTTCGTTCTATTCGAACAGAAGGTAAGCACCGCTAGACGCTATCAGCACTATGGCTGATCATAGGAATGCATTCCTTCGGCATTCCTCGTTCAGTCCAAAAGGTGTGAGGGCATTTAAATGAGAGATCCAATACACTTCTCGCTGTAAAAGCCACTTCGTGATAGCTGTCGGAAAAGGTAGACGGCAGTGATCAAACACACACCATCTGAGCTCACTGATATTATGCCTATAATTCATAAAGTGCCTTGCTACTGATGTTTCACCAAATTTCTTCTTTCTATCCATACATTCTTCTTTATTATTCTTATTTTCCTCCATCTTTTGAGCTTCTATTTTAGATTTAAACAGCCTAATATGTTACCGGTGTTCATTTATCCTAGTACGGATCATTCTTGTAGTTTGTCCTACGTACACTGACCCACAGGGGCATTTCAACATGTACACTATATTACATGTGTTACATGTGAAATATCCCCTAATGGGGATGTCAAAACCTTTTGTGTGATGTGTGATATTTTCCCCTTTAATAATACTAGTGCAATTAGGCACGAGAGACACTGGAAAGTCCCACTCTTTTGTGTACATCGGAATTCCTGTCTTGTTGTTCGTACCTCCATATCTGAATGTATAATGTGATTAGCAATCGATTTTCCTTTAAGGAATATCCACGATTCATATACCGTAAACAGATGTCCATATTATGCATCATTCTGTAACAATATCCAATGCTTTAAGATTTTTTTTTTAAGTAGCATAGCATGTTTGTCGTATATTAGAAAAAATCAAAACCAATCAAGATTAAGTTTCTTTTCATTTGATCTTTTGAAGCATTCTTCTCTAGGAATTGCCTCAACTTCATCTGCTACTTTTTGTACTTCACTTTTTTGGATACCCTCTCTCAACAAATTTATTAATTAAGATTTCCTTATGTTTCTTAAATTCTTCTTCTGTAGAGCAAATGTGTCTCGCTCTCAAAAATTGCCCTTTAGGTATTGCTTTGATAACTCCTGGTGAATGTTGGCTATCATATCTCAAGAGATTATTGTGCTCTATTTCTTTTGTGTATAATGTATGTGTCATTAGAAATAACAGTAAGATCACAACTACATCTAAAAAGGTTACTCTTTCTTGGCTTTTCGTCAACGCAAATTTTAATAATAGATGTATGTTATTAATGTATATCATAAACCTTTCCAGTTCTTCTTCTGTTCCTTTCCACAAAACGAACACGTCGTCCACATACCTCAACCAACATTTAATATGTCGGCCGAAGTCACTGTGGACGACGTGTTCAGACTCAACAGTTTCCATGTAAATATTAGCGTAACTGGGGGTTACCGGAGACCCCATCGAGGTCCCTTGTTGTTGTACATATATATTTGACCCAAATCTAAAGTAGTTTCTATTCAGAACCAACTCTAATAATCTCATCAGAAAGGCGATCATATCCTTAGAAAAATTATGGTTTTGTATTAGAAGGAATTGAGGCAGTACATTCAAAACTGTTCTAGGGATGTTGGTGTAAAGACTCTTCACGTCAAGAATGCATAGAAATGTAACATCCTCCATTTCCATATTTTCAATATAATTGAGAAACTGTCCTGTGTCTTTAAGACATCACGGAAGTCTCTCAACTATTTCTTGGAGCTATATATATATGCGGCTTTTGTTGATAGCTAAGAGTTTTAAATAAAGGCAGAAGTCTGACGTATTTTCAGCCCGAAATCAGACAGAGCCCCGTTTGCAATAGTTAAAAGCCTCCTGTACTCCAGAATCAGCTGCATTACAGAAAGCCCGCGGCACTTTGTAATGCGCCTAATTTCGGGGGGGCGTGCGGGAGGCGGGCCGCACTAGAACCGAAGCTATAGATTTATAGCTCGTCACTGTAGGACAGTAGTAGCCAGTAAACAGGCCCCTGAATTCAAAAATGAAACCAAGAAAACAGGACTGAGGTAAGATAAATCGATGTAGCGAGACAACCCCTTTAAGGATCTTCTTCTCTGCATCGTATAATCTCCAAAAAGACAAACCAAGACAGCATTCCCTTTATAAAGCTATGTTTATTTGGCTGCTGAGTGTATTTAGTACCCTGTCATCAGGTGAACTGATTTCCAGAAAAGCCTTTTAAAGCAATTCTTCTTTACAAAAAAATACCCTATATGCAGCTTTTTGCAGTCTTTCTTCTCTTTCTTAATACATTTTAAAGATGCCTGTTACTATAGTAGTATGCCCTTAAAATATATTTTTAGAAATTCTGTAAAAATATGCACATATTATTTCATGAAATCCATATAAAGTAAAAATTTGGTATCCTTATAACCGTGAAATTCATAAAGATTAAATGCTAAAATAAACATACTCGAGTATATACGGTATAAGCCGAGGCACCTACTTTTGCCACAAAAACCAGGAAAGCTTATTGACTCGAGTATAAGCCTAGGGTGGAAAACGCAGCGGCTACTGGTGAATTTTAAAAATAAAAACAGATACCAATAAAATTACATAGGCAGTTTAATGTCCCCCATAGGCAGGTTATAGGCAGCTTTATGTCCCCCTAGGCAGGCTATAGGCAAGTATAGGTCGTTATAGGGTGGTATAGGCAGGTATAGGTCCCCCTAGGCAGGCTATAGGCAGATATAGGTCGTTATAGCTTGGTATAGGTAGGTATAGGTCCCCCTAGGCAGGCTATAGGCAGATATAGGGGGCGGTCCCCTGAAACGCGTCGGTGTGTTTGCTACCTGCCATGTCATTTTCTATTTGAAATTTTAAGGATATCCAATGAAGCTGGAATTTTATCATCTATTTACCTAACTGGATCGATTCTCTTGGAGTTGCTGGACACCTGCATATTTTCTACGTTCATTTCTATAAGAAGGAATGTTGGCTTCACTATCCTCACGTCCATGCACCCTGAATTGAATCCATACAGGTGAGCTGAACAAACGATCAGTATTTTTGGACATATTAACCCCTTCCTGACGGACAGTCATAATAATAAGTTAATCACTGCTATAGAACCACACACAGCTTGAGGAGACAGAGTGTAAAACTGCCTGTGACTTAGTGAAACAGCTTGGTGAGAAAACCCCTTTAAATAAAAATGTACACTGATATATTAAAAGTATAATACTACAATTTACAATAAGTTGTTAGGTTTCAGAAATCAAGTGTGCAGCCTGTGATAAAACTGTTAAAAATTCCATGTCTAAGCTTTATGCAAACAAATGTAGCAGTTTCTCAGACACAGTTCCAGAATTTTGATCAAAGACTATGCTTCTATTGTATACCGAGCAATAAGTTTGGTGCATTTTGCTAGACACATTAGATACTTCCTCTTCTTTATACCATCTCTTGACTTTACACCATTATTTTGTGCCCACATGTCATGTGCTATTAAGGCCGTGTTCACACAGCTTATTCCCGACGGATTTGTGAGCCTTATTGAGCTCACAAATCCGCCGTGAATAAGGGGCAGGACGGGGGCGGGGCCGGAGCGCGGCGGAGGCGCCGCTCCCGGTCCCATAGACATGCACATTATTTACGGCGCGTACGCGCCGTAAACAATGCATTGTCACTTTCTCCCCCCGCGGCGGATTCGCCGAGCGGGGAGGAGCGACGGAATCCACTGTTCTCTATGAGAGCAGTGGATTACCGTAATGACAGTTACGGATTGGCGCCGTACTGAAGCGCAAATCCGGCGCGGAGTACGGCGCCAATCCGTCCCCAAATAAGCCGTGTGAACGAGGCCAAATATATCTGGAACATTTTAAAAGTCTTGACACTTAGCTACTCTCCCCTTTTATTGACATTTATCTAGACTGGACCCTTTTCTCATGGACTTTGTCTAAAGGCAAAAAAATCGGACATATGGCACGTAAGTTCATTGATGCAATATTCAGGTATATTTAGTCAAGTACTTCTCTGCATTACTCCTTTTTACTGATGCAGTCTATGTTTTGACTCAGAAGTCTTGTACTTTCACCCTAATGCAATGAGAACCGTGTTATTTAAAACTCCCCAATGTAAATGCTACTATTTCATTATTCCAAATTTATATGGTTAATTTACTTTTCGTAGAAAAAAAATCAATAACCACCCTAAATCCTACATTTCTTCCACAAAGTGTAAAGAAGAGCTAGCTAGTTGAGATCTTTACCTAGATTGTTGCACTATGGTGCTGTATAATGGGATCAAATCTGGGACATAAATTCTACAGGAAAAAAAAAAAGTCTGGTGTCAGAACATCCTTGTTACCTCTATTTAGTGAGCAACATTTCAGAGAGCAGGCCTGTGATAAAACAGTCTCTTGATAAAATTAAAGAAAAAGTAAGCGTTTCGAACAGTGAGGTTAAAACAACAGCTTAGTACCACTATGGGCTTGTTCAAACGGCGTTTTCACTCCGTGTTACAAGCGCTTTTTAGACCCGTCTCGGGGACTGACAGGACAGACCCAGAGATGGATCTAAACAATTAGCAGTGAGTTTATCACTGCGGGCTATGAGGAAGACACAGCAGCAATCACATGAGGGATCGCCACTGCGCGTATCCATAGCGCAGACCCGAAACACGCAGCGGCGATCTCTCATGTGAACGCCGCTGCGTCTTCCTCATAACCCGCAGTGATAATCTCACTCCTAATTGTTTGGGCCGGTTCACACAGATTATTCAAGCTGTAATTGCGGGACGGATTTCGCCCGCAATTACGGCTTCAATAAGGGGCGAGGCGGGGGCGGGGTGAGGGTGCAGCTCCCCGGCCCCATAGACACTCATTATTCACAGCGCGTATCCCGCTGGGATAATGTGCATGTGACTTTCTCCCTGCCCGGCAGATTCGCCGAGCTGGGAGGAGAGACGGAATCCACAGTTCAATATGAGAACTGTGGATTACCATAATGGCTGGGACGAATTCCAGCCGTATTGCAGCACAGTACGGCGCGCAATACGGCTGGAATTCGTCCCTGAAATAAGCCGTGTGAACGGCCCTTTTAGATCCGTCTCTGGGTCCGTCCTTTCGGTCCCCGAGACGGATCTCAAAAGCATAGTTAACACGGAGTGTGAACAAGCCCCATGAGTTAATGATGCTACTCTTTTTAGAATCACAAGGGATTACTCGAAGCAGCGATTCTATAGTTTTGCCAATAAAGCTCATACGATCTTGGCCAGACAGCTCAAAGAGAGATTTGTGAACTCTATGCCGTCCGCGCTCCGGGATAGGACAGGGGCGCTGCGGTACGACCCCAAAGCAATGGCTGATATTTTCCTGGACTATTTCTCCAAACTCTATTCTCTCCCTTCAGACCTTCCACAAAACGAACATGAGGCCCAGAAGCAAATTAGGGATTTCCTACGGTCATGCCCTCTCACCTACCTCCCACCAGAGGCACATGCTATCCTCAATGCCCCCATTGACTTAGAAGAAATAACAGATGTCCTAAAAAAGCTCCCCTCAGGGAAGGCCCCGGGACCGGATGGTCTTCCATATTTATATTATAAAGTGTACTCTGACACTCTTGTCCCCCACATGCTCCAACTATTCACTTCCTTTTTGGAGGGCTCCCCTCTCCCGACATCGATGACCCTCTCCCACATCACCCTTATCCATAAGCCTGGAAAGGACCCAGCAGACAGCGCTAGTTACCGCCTTATAGTGCTCCTCAATTCAGACTTAAAAATTGACACCAAAATCTTAGCCAATAGACTAAATCACTGGCATCCATGCCTCATTAATAGGGATCAGGTGGGGCTTGTCCCATCTAGGCAAGGAGGGGACAACACAAGGCGGACCATCGACCTGATAGAAGTAGCTAACTCGCTAAACCAACAGGTCCTGATCCTTAGTCTTGACGCAGAAACGGCCTTTAACATGAAGGGCCAACCCAGCCTGTCAGAGACTTTGACTGCGCTGGGTTTTTCGGGGGCCTTCCTAACCACGATTAAAGGTCTCTACACTTCACCGTCAATTAAATTACCTTTTTGCACCTTCGAGAGGTTCCGGATAAAAAATGGTACAAGACAGGGATGCCCCTTGTCCCCCCTCTTGTTTGCTCCGTGTATAGAGCCTCTCGCGGCTGCAATTAGGGCCCACCCAGACATAAGAGGGATCAAGGTTAGGGACAAGGCGTTCAAGCTGTCCCTTTTTGCGGACGACATCCTCCTGACTTTGACGGTGCCGCATACCACTCTCCCTACCCTCCACTCTCTCTTTTTTTTTTTTTTAAACATATTTTATTTGGTTTTCATATATTTTTGTTTTATAACATGGAATCAAATCAGAGGAGTTATTCCAACAAGAAGAAACGAGCACATATACAGAAGAATGAATATGACTTTCCATATACAGAAATGGTGTCAGCAAACTAACATATGGTAAAGGCATCATACTAATAAAACTAATCATTAAAACTTCATTAGTAGCAGACCTTTAGATGCTTCCGCGAACATTAAATGATAAAACAATACAATAAGAATAAAAATGTAATAAAGGGAAAAGGACAAAAGGACAAAAGTAACAAGAGCGCCGAAAGTGAGTCTGAGTTGTCACATAGCATCTCCTTCCAAATGCTGCAATGAGGATCTTTTCTGCCCTGAAGGGGTTTGAGTCGCGCCATGGCAGGGAGGGGGGGGGGGGGGGGCTCCAACCTGTCCTCCGATGTTGTGGTGGTCTACAGAGGCGGCGAAGTGTGTATCAGAAGATGTGGAGGCTTAGAAATTTAGATCAGGGTCGCCTGTGCCGGGGTGGTGAGGAAGAGGGGGAGGAAGGTCTCCTTGTTCAAGAGCTCCCAGTGTGCCCAGCAAGGCCTCCCTCGCATACCAGCCCGTTTATCTGAAGGAGGACATCAACTGAGTCGTCTCTTCTTTGGAGAAGTGCGAGAGAATAAAGGGTTTCCATTTTTTTTTAAAACTTCTCTGTACGCATTTCTTTGTGTCGTTCTGTTTCAAGTTTGTCTGCAATCCTGTATTGCTTCAGACTATCCACCAACAGAGACACGGGCGGGGTCTGCGGTTTCAGCCAGTACAACAAAAGACAGTGCTTAGCCACCAAGATTGCTATGTGGACAATACTGGGAACATGTTTCACTGCCTGGTCATTGGATTCGCCGTCATCTGTGGGCCTGGAGTAATGAAATATCAACAGGTCGTAGGTCTTGGTTAAAGTGACTCGCCAGTGTTGTCGCACATAGTCAATGAATTGGTCCCAGAACAGCTGCGTAGAGGGGCATTGCCACAATCCATGCCACATGTTGGTGGCCGGAGCTTGGCACTTGGGGCACAATAGGCGTCTATCTGGACAATTAGATGTAGGGGGGAGGTTAAACCCATAGTAAGCATTGTGGATTATCTTAAAGTGGGTCTCCCTCCAGTTTTCACATACCACTTCCTTACAAATTTTACCCAGGCCTGACAGAATTTTGTCTGGGAGATCAGGGTCTTCTAGCTTGCGCCCCCCACTTCGCAAAGGGACACTCGCCTCTTTTACCTCTATCCCATTCTCTCAGGATGCTATAGATGTGCGAGAGGGTGAAGGAGGAACTGTGGCATCTCGGCATAGAATCGAGTCCATTAGGGGCACATACCCTTGAGAGATTCTTAAGTTTAGACTTGCAGAAGGAGAGGATTTGCAATGCGGCAAAAACGTGAGCCGAGGGAGAATTTGGTTCTGATTTCGGAAGGGGACAACCATCTTCTCTCCTCCATGTGCATTAAGTGTTCCGCATATTTCACCCCCCTGTCCCTCCACAGTTTAAACATGGGGTTGGTGCGACCTTGGGGAAATTCTGGTAGTTCCCATAAGGGGAGTCTACGTGACATCTGGAATGGTAGCAACAAAAGCTTACGGACATGTTTCCATGTTGCAATTGTGTCCTTGAGTAAGAGGGAACCCTTGACCTCCGGTGGGATTAGTGAAAGTTTTGTATGTAGGAGCGCTTGAGGGTGCCACGGGTGCATCAACTCCTTCTCTAGGTCAAAATTGGAGTATCTACTCGTCTCACCCATCCAGTCCAAGACGTGTCTTGTGAGGCACACCAGGTTGTAGAAGCGGACGTTTGGGAGGTTTAGGCCGCCCAGGTTAACAGGAAGCATCAATTTATTCAGAGCTATACGGGGTCTCTTCCCAGCCTAGATAAAACGAGTAAAGGAGGCATACAGCTTGTTAATGGCGCTGTGGCGCATTAGCAAGGGGAGGGTCTGGAGGGGGTAGAGGAGTTTCGGAAAACATACCATTTTAATGGCATGATGTTGTGCATTGGTCTCTGGCATTCAGCTCAGTGAGGAGCGAGGTCTCGCGAGATGCTCCCCTGACATGCGCAATTAGGTTTTGAGAACCCGAACTCCGTGATATCACGGTCATTACATGTATTCACTGCATGAGGTATTTACAATGTCTATAATTATTATATTATTATGTACACATTAAATGGTCACTATATACACTGTAACATTCTTCACGTTTATTATGTCATTCATATAGCATGATTGATTAACACAGATGTCACTTATTTGTTCAAATTGTATTTAAATGGACTGTTGACACTATGCTGAGCCTTTTTCAAGCAATAGTAATGAGCTGAAACGTTGCACTATTGGGGAATAAAGACCGTTGAAATTGATGAAGTGCTGTCTGTGGATATTTTTCTGGACTTCGTGAGGCCCGTGGACAGGGTTTGGACTTGCACTCAAGTATATGGTTGGCTACCTGTGCTGCTGAATATATTTTTATACCTGAGCTGGTGTCTGACCTCTATGTGGTCTCTATATGGTGGTGTTCTAGGTTATATCGGCACAGGTATAGTGGCAGCGTACATGTGTTCCTGATAATAAAAGTGAGGGAAGACCTGACCCTGTGATAGGAGTTTCACTTTTACTTTCTTGTGAGTGATTATTTTAGAAGCTTGTGAGGTGCGTGACCAAGGGAAACATGGAGGAGGATATTGTATGTGGGTGGAGGGGAATATTGTATGTGGGCCGGTAGAGGGGGATATGGATGGAGCTACTTTGTCTAACATATCATAGACACATGGCTGACGTGTGAGACAACAGATATGTTACTCACTTGGGGCCACATGTATGAAATGGTTTTGGTCTATAACTCTCACTTTTTTCCCCATAGAAAGCTATGGGGAAAAAAGTGAGTTTCAGACCATAACCATTTCATACATGTACTACACCATACAAATCTGTTTTGCACACTGTATTATGTGGTAAAATGGGCACAGTTATGTCCGAGAGGCCGGTAATATTTTCATGTACAGTAGGGTGGGCCCCCCAAGATCAACTCCCCTGTGGGCCCCAGACCCCCCAGTCCGACACTGACTCGAGTACTATGGGTATGAAAAGGACGATGTAGTGTTCCAGCAGGACAATGACCCGAAGCATATGTCACGGTTGGAGAAGGAATGGTTCAATGACAATGAAGTAGAGCTGCTGTATTGGCCTCCATAGTCCCCAAACCTCAACCCAATGGAACACTTATGGGTAGAGTAGAAGAAAAAGCTGTATTCGTACCCAAGTCCAGTGTGCACCAACATTGGTGTGAAGAAGGGACTCTGGATCAGATTCAAGCAGGTCTTGACCAAAATCTGATCCCGAGCCCAGAAGGATTCAGGCAGAGCTGAAAACCAAAGGTGGATTTCCCAAATACTAACAAAATAATAAAAATTAACATTTTGATTTTTAGGAGCAAAACAGTAACAAAGCAGTCACATGACAAGAATCTGCAGAACTAAGCAGATGCTATATACTTGCAAGTCAAATTTGTGTATAAGATAGGTAAGATGATTGTCTGTAAAATGATGGTAGCCTCATGTACAAAGCTGTAGTGGATGGTAAGATTTGGAGCCTGAAAGCCAAAAGATCAAAACATTATTACCTTTTGATACAATAATCAAGCTATTTAGGTAGAACATACACTGACAAGTAAAATGGCAAACACCCTGATGTTACCATTTGACTACAGTAAATTTATCACTTAAACATGCGCCATGTATGAGGGAGTGGGAGTCGGAGGTTTGGGAAATTGAGGAGTCGGAGTCGAGGCTTTGGCTTGCCGACTCCACAGTCCTGGTATTATCCTTTATTTTTAATCTCTTGCCACCGCAGACGAACAAGCTTTTCCAATTCTCAGAACATCCCTTTAATCCCTTAATGCCGAGGCCTTTTGTTTCATGTTAGTTTTTCCCTCCTCGTCTTCAGAGCCATACATTTTTTATTTTTCACCTACATAGTACATCTTGTCCCACAAAATAAAAAACCTCATATGTCTTTTTAACGGTGTTATTCATATTACCATAGAATATACTGGGAAACCGCAAAAAAAATCTATGCGCCATGTTTGCGGGAGCTTTGCTTTTACAGCGTTCAGTCTTCGGTAAAAAAGATGTATTTGTATCTCTATTCTACAGGTTGATATCAATCCGGCAATACCAAATAGAAAATGTTTGGAATTTTTTTTACGGTACCAAATCATAACAAAAATGGTAACTATTTTTGACATTTGCACGGCTGCGCCATTTTCTGCGACCGATAACTATTTTGTACCAACACCTACTGACTTAGCGAGAGTACATTTTTTGCGGGCTGAAGGTTACTTTTTATTGCTACCAGTTTAGAATACATGCGACTTTTTTGATTAAATTTATTTCAATTTTAAGGGGACGTGAAATGACCAAAATAACGCAATTTTGGCGTTTGGATTTTCTTTCTTCTCCGGTGTATTATTTTTTACTTTAACTTTGAATCCTCATAGGGTGCTTCATCACTAGGGGGCATGATTGGTTATACAGCCTAATGCATTATAATGTTATGCAGGTGTACAAAGATGGCGGTTTTACTACTTCCTGTCCATGCCAGTAGTAAAGTAGTAAAACAGAAAACATGACAGTGATGGAACCCTTCACAAGGCTTCCAGCTGTCATGTTAACCGATCGGGAGCCCGCAAGTTTGCCACAGGCATCCCGATTGAAGTGAGAAATGGTGCGCGGCACCATTTCTCGTTGATTTAGACGCCGGGGCCATCTTTGAAGCATTGTTAAGGGGTTAAAAAGAGCTGGATGGAGCTGGCACCATTCCGCGCTGTAACCGCTGAGTGTTAGCTGCAATTAACAGCTAACACCCGCCGGCTATATAGCGGGATTGCGCCGTGTTCCCACTACAGAGCCGCTTACCAGCACTATGACATAGTCATACGTCGTATGTCGGTAAGGGGTTAAAGTCCATAGCTGTAGTCAAGTCTTTTTGAGATGTAACTGGATGTGTCCACAGATAACTACACTGTTCACTGATCAGATACATCCTTTGGTGAGAACGTTCATGCACTCGATCATTGGCCTGTGTAAAAGGGCTTTTAAACATCCCAGCAGTTCAAAGCTGGTGGCTAGTGTTGAGCAATTACGTTGGCCATCGACATCGTCGATGGTCAATAGTCGACCATCATCGACAAGATAGTCGATAGTCGATGGTAGATTATGATCGATGACCATTAAAGTCTATGGGAGAGCAACAACACCTTCATTCTTACACCCAAACAGGGCTGGAGAAGCTGGAATTAACATCCACAACAGTCAAATGGATACGTGCTACATCTTAGGCAACACACTTAGTGAATGGTCTGTGATTTTTTTTCTGTGGCTTTTATAACCTATCCCTGTCTTGTACCACAGCCTGACCCTTAAACCTGCATCACCCACAAATTAAAAAGTGCCAGAAGGCAGTATGATTTGAACCATCATTTTACTTGAACTGGACATTGAATATCCCTGTCCTGGAACGCAGCATGAGCCCCAAACCTGCATGATCCCCAGATTTAAAAAGTGCCAGAAAATGGAGTCTTTCAACCACCATTTTATTTTCTCTGGACATTGACTATACCTGTCCTGGGCCACCGCATGAGCCCCAAACCTGCATGACCCCAGATTAAAATGGTGGTTGAAAGACTCCTATTTCCGGCACTTTTTAGTTTCACTGGACATATACGGAGGAGCAAGCGCTACCCAGGACAGGGACAGTATGAGTGCGGACCAATTGAGCTTCACTTGGAAATACTGGTGGTTAACGCTCCTGTTCCACCCAGGTGCCCTTTTTCTTGGCATTCTTTTTCTCATTTTACTCAACGTGCTGGAGGAAATTGTCTCTGTACTTTGTTCTCTGTCCGTGCTCCATGCTCCATACTCCATGTCCTCTGAATAACCTACATCTGGTCAAGTTTTCCTGTACCTCCCTTGTACAATTCAGAGGAAGTTTTTTTACCAGCTATTTTGTACATGCAAGTTTTTTAGTAGTTTAATTCTAGAAAACACATTTTTAAAATAGGATGGAATCCCACCATGTCTTTGTTTCTCTTTTTTTAATTGTATTAAATGGGTTGTCTCAATACAGGGATTGATAGCTATGTTAAAGATCTTGCAAAAACAAGTCATTTTGCAATATGTGTCCATTAACAGTGTCCTACCTATTCCTGTTTCTGACAGCACCATCACCCATGAGCCACTCTTGACAATTGTGAAGAACAAATGTCTGTTAGAAACCACATTTTTTACAATAGGACCTGTAGTCTAGCTGCATTTCACAGCAAAATGCCCCCAAAAATTCAAAACATGACAATTGTGCTGGATGCAGGTTGCATTAACCACTGAAGGACAGATTGGCGACGATGTTCGTTACTGAGATTCACAGGGCCCTGACCCAGCGATGACAGGCCTGACGGTCCTGCAACTGACGAACCGCTGGCATGCGTGTTGTCGCCAGCACTGGAAGGAGCACCTTCTCTCGTACCTCTACCTCCATGTCCTACCCCCCTCTTTGCTCGCTTACCACCTGAATTTCGCTCCATGTTCAGAAATATACAAATTTGAGAAGGTATGGAAGAGTTTTGGAAAGTCTCTTATTAAAAGACGGCAAATCACAGCTATTCTCAAATCCCTCTAATCAAAACAAAATTGCTGGATTCAAATTTAAGTGCAAGGTGTCTATCAACAAATCTGGACTGGGCAAAAGTGCAAAAAACACGTATCTGTTATGTATTCGTATAATACAAGATATTTTTGGCACCTTTCAATTCACCTGTGGTGACTATAAAATTGCTGGATTCAAATTTAAGTGCAAGGTGGATATATCAAAAAAGGTGGAACGGGCAAACTAGAAAATGAACACATATCTGAAATTTATACTGATAATAAAATTGTAGTTTAGCACCTAACAAAGAGACCTGCAGTTACTAGAAAAGATGTGTATCCTATAAGTTCAGGCTGCCCAATATCCAGGAAACATTTCAATAGAAAACTGTTAGTGTAGACATTGCACTGCAATAGCTTTATTATTAAGTCTTGGTGATCTTTATCCAGTATTCTTCATTGATGTTGTATGTGTTCACCGGCGGGGCCCTCCCCCCACCCCCTCTCCCCTCCGTGACTTTACAGCGGGAGATGCTCCTTTAAAATTCTCTACCTAACTACATAAAATCTTCCAATCTCTGATCTAACTAAGTTTGTAAGGATCACAGCTAACAGTAGAGCTTTCTCTGTGAAGAAATAGAATAATTTCGCTGAGCTGGTTGGACACAGGCAGAGCGCACGTCCTACTGCTATGAGACGCTGAGAGACACTGATCATGAACAGGAAGGGCTGTTCTATGTAAAACGAGGTCATGTGATTTTCCAGCCAATCGCAAGCATACACATCCCAGTCATGACGTCGCACACACATCTCACCCTGCTCTATTCTGTAATCTCATTTGCTGGCTGCCAAAATGACAGGAAGCGCCGAAAATGGCGCGTTCTTAATAGATGATGCACAGATTTTAACCTAAATTATCGCATGATATAAAAATTTCGATCAACATAAAAACTGTGCCGATTTCAACTTTGTCGATAATAATCGCTCAACACTACTGGTGGCATATGTTTTGTACACATAAAATTGTCTTTGTTTGTCAGCAGCACATAGTGATATGTAATGCCAACAAATGTATGTTAACCAGTGGTTTAAACAAATGATCACTAAAGAACTAACATTTGTTCAAACCCCTTCTTAACATCAGGAAGATAAAATATAAGCAAATTTACTCCAATTAACCCCTTACCAAAAATGGGCTTATGGGTACGTCCTATTGTCGGTAAGGACTTAAAGCAAGATTACTCAATAAGTCTGCTACATAGTTGGCGAGTGCTGGCTGCTAAATACAGTTGACTCCTGTCATTAACAGCAGAGATCAGAGTTGATACCTGCTCTTTAAGGGCGCATCCCCACGGCAGTGGACAAATACCGGACGGTTTGCCGGCAGGTATTTGTCCGGTTTTGCGGCCGTCCCCACGGCCGCGGGGGGGAACGGCTTTTCTCCGCGATGAGCGGAGAACAGCCCTTCCACCTCCCATTGAATTGTTCATATTCCGTCCGGAAACCGGATGGAAGAATGAACATGTTCAATGTTTTGTCGCCGGGCGGAATACCCGTGCAGTGGGGACTGCTGCACGGGTTTTCCATAGAGCACAATTGTGCTCATTTTCGGCCGGTTTTTCAGGCGGTCTGAAAAACCGCAAACCGGCTGAAAAACCGCCCGAAAACCCGGCCTAAAGGTATGTTCACACGATTTACTGCAGCACGTACAGTACGCGCCGCAGTACATCGCATGTTTCGGGAGCTTGCGCTAACACGCGCGTACTCCCACAGCACGGGGGGGCCGGCAACCTGCCGGCCCCATTGACATTCATTACTCACGGCGCGTGTTCGCCGCAAGTAATTGACATGTCACTTATCTCTCTGCACGTACAATACGATAGTATTACAGTGCAAATACGCGGCGAAATGCACACCGAAATTATGCCATGTTAACATAGACAGATTCACACAGACTCACAGGCCATGTGAACATACCCTTAGGCTATCAGACTCAAACACGTATCCAATAAATAGCAGTTTGATTTACATTGCTTTTACTATGAAACACGCATCAGCGTTCCCACGAGTGATCGGCGATGCGTGTCTCATTGCGTCTTTCGGATCCGTTCCAAGAATTGACATGCAGCAGCAGGGGCACTATAATAAAGTATAGGGTGTGATCCTCCTGCATCCAACACAGATCCAAACACACAGTTGCTATAGGATCTGATCGCCACTGTGTTTTTGGATGCGATTTACAGATCTAAAACAGATCTGAAATCGGATCCAAAAACGCTGTGTGAATGGCCGTTAACTCTTTAGATGCCGCCACATTTAAATGAATGAGGAACAGTGCTGCACACCATTACTCTCTCCGATCGGCACCACTGCGACAAGATTGAGGGGTGACAATCAGTAACCATGGCAGCTGGAAGGCCATTGAAGGCTTCCATAACTGCCATGCTAAAGTTGCTATTACTTCCGGCTCCGGGCAACAACCAAAAAAAAGTTACACATAATTGGTATGGTTGTGCTCATAAAAGTCGATACGCTGAGCACCGTAGAAGAAACGCTAAAATAATTATTTTTGGTCATTTCACGTCTCCTAAAAATTTGAATAAAATGTGATCCAAACTTTGCATGAATCCCAAAATGGTACCAATAAAAACTACACTACATCCAAAAAAGGAATTCTCACTCTTGTCCATAGGTAGAAAATAAAGTTACTGGTTGCAGAAATGTCACTGCAGTACAAATTTAAAAATACTTGTACGATTTTAGTACTTTTTTAAAAATACATGTTTGGTATTGCCGGATTCGTATCAACCTGCAAAATACAGAGAACATATCTTTGTTACCGAAGAGTAAACACTGTAAAACCAAACCCCCACAAACATTGCACAAGCATATTTTTCCATATTTCACCCACTTGTACTTTTTAATGATATCCTGGGAAACTGCAAAAAAAATTCTATCTTGTTCCCCAAAAAAACAAGCCGTCATATCTCTAGGTAGAAAAATAAAAAGTTATTGCTCTGGGAAGGCGGGGAGGGAAAAAAATGGAGAGCCTAAAAAACATCACTGCTGCAGCCTTACACAGTGAACACTATGCCATCACAGCAGTGTTCACTTCCAAACAGTGATGTCAGGCAATGGCAGGTAACCACTGAATCCAACCAGTGACTGCAGACTGAGACTATAGACGGCATGTATGAAATTTGGTGTTTAAACGGCAATTTTCATGTGCAGTATAATAGCATAGGTTGTGTCTGATTTATGAACCTGCACTACAGCGGGTATAAATCAGGCAAATTCTAGCGCTTGTACAACATTTCTGGCTGAGGTAAACCACTTTGAAAGTAGTTTACCTGTTCCAGCATTAATGCACCCAGAATTTCTGTAGCGAAGCTATAAATCTATAGCTCCGTACGGTTGTAGTGCGTTCCCCTCCCCCCCCCGAAATCAGGTACATTACATTGCGCCCGCGGCACTTTGTAATGTGCCCGATAATGCTACTCAGGAGGGTTCTTAGTGAAGCGAAAGGGGCTGCATCTGATGTCTGACTGTAAATACACCAGACTTCTGGCGAAGGTCCGTTCATACATGCCCCCTATGTCTCCACTGCACACAAAAACAGCCATTTTTTCAGCGTTTTTCATTTTCAAAAGCGCTAAAAAAACGACTGTAATGATGTCCTATAGACTTAGAGTAAAAAAGTTCTGCTGTCTCCACAGAACGTCTTTTTCCGCTAGTTTTACTTGCCGGTCATTTTTTTGAAACATATTGCAAAAAATTACTGACCAGGGCAGAAGACTTACTATTGGAGTCTATGTAAAGTGCCGGACGTTTTTTGGCATGTTTTTTGCAGAAATACACAGAAAATCTAATACTGTGCATTTCTGCAAAAAAAATGGCAAAAAATGCCGCAAAACGCACAAAAAAATTTAAAACGCGCCAAAAAACGTCTGTTTTTTCAGCTGCTTTTGACAGGCAGTGGACAAAAAAACTCAGTTTGATGAACGTTTTTAGGATTTGGTTTTCAGGTCTTTTTTTGTCCACTGCCGTGTAGACCTAGGCTGAGGGGGACAGCAGACGGCAGATTTGGAATGTGCACTTCTCTCTATTTTGTTTTATGGGAGTTCCGAGTACAGACCAGCTGTTTGTTTGGCTTTACTTGAAACTCCCGTAGAACAGAATAGAGAATAGTGCACACGCGCGACCTAATTTCTGTTAGGAATGGGCCCCTGAAAGTCTCCATGCAAGAGATAGGTGCAGGTCCCAGAGATAGAACCTGCACCTATCTCACATTAATGAGGACCGCCTGATTTCACCAGCAAACTAGCAAAACCCTCTCCCATGCCCTGTCTGGCGGTAGTGTTCCATTTGGTCCAAAGTACCTATATACTCTGCTGGTTCTGGCCAGGTTCTCTTTATATGCATCAGTGCCCATTTACCTACAAGATTGTCTCCAGTTGTAGTCCAAACCATTGATTCTGGTTCTGGCCAGATCGTCATTATATGCATCAGTGCCCATTTACCTACAAGATTTTCTCCAGTTGTGGTCCAAACCATTGATTCTGGTTCTGGCCAGATCGTCATTATATGCATCAGTGCCCATTTACCTACAAGATTTTCTCCAGTTGCTGTCCAAACCATTGATTCTGGTTCTGGCCAGATCGTCATTATATGCATCAGTGCCCATTTACCTACAAGATTTTCTCCAGTTGTGGTCCAAACCATTGATTCTGGTTCTGGCCAGATCGTCATTATATGCATCAGTGCCCATTTACCTACAAGATTTTCTCCAGTTGCTGTCCAAACCATTGATTCTGGTTCTGGCCAGGTCTTCATTATATGCATCAGTGCCCATTTACCTACAAGATTTTCTCCAGTTGCTCTCCAAACCATTGATTCATATTCTATCACCTATTTCTTCATTATGCATTGACTTTATATTCATTAGTGACTATACATGATTAACCCCTTAACGACCTAGGACGTATGCATACGTCCTGAGGATCGCGCAAACTCTAAAGCAGAGTTTGCGCGATCGGCGCGGGATGTCAGCTGTATCGGCCCCGACCCGAGATCACTCCGGGGGCGGGAAAGGGCGTTAGCCCCTTAATTATCGCGACCATTGGGTCGCAATAACTAAGGAAGACACAGGAGGAGATCGCTCCTCCTGCGTCTCTGTCGGCGAATGCCTTCCGGGTTGTCTGTGACGTCACAATGCCCAGCCGTGCCCTGTGAGTATGGCCCGGCATCATGATTGACAGTTACCATAGGAACCAGTGCATAGCCACAGGCTATGTACTGATTCCTATTGAATGAGGGATCTGAAGATCTCTCATTCAAATACCCTATGTGGAAAAGTAAAAAAAAAATGTGAAAAAGTAAAAAAAAAGTAAAAAAAAGTGAAAAACAAGTAAAACACAAACACAAAAAATAAAATAAAAAACACGTACATCCCCCTTTTCCCCTTTACAAATGCCAATCGCCCCAAAAAAGATCAAAAATAAATAAAGTACCTATATTTGGTATCGCCGCGTGTGTAACGACCTGCCCTATAAAACTGTCATGTTAATTTACCCGTACGGTGAACGCCGTAAAAAAAACAATCACAGAATTAAGATTTTTGTTCATCCCGCAGCACATAAAATGGAATAAAAGTGATCAAAAACTCCTATAAACGCCAACGTTGTACCAATTAAAACGTCAGTTCATCCCGCAAAAAAAAAAAGTCCTTACACAGCGCTGTATACGGAAAAATAAAAAATGTATGGCTATCAGAAGATCGCCATGCATAAATATTGTTTTAAAAAAAAAAGTGTTTTTAGTGTGTAAAAGTGCTTCAACATAAAAACAACTATATAAACAGGATATTGCCATAATCGTATTGACCCAAAGAGTAAAGCTAACTTATTACGGATACTGCACAGTGAACGCTGTTAAAAATGAAAAAAAAACACTACTAGGATTGCAGTATTTTCTTCACTCTGCCTTCCAAAAAACGGATTTAAAACTGATCAAAAAGTCTTGTCCCCCAATGATACCAATAAAAACGTCAACTCATCCCGCAAAAAACAAACCTGTACACAGCTCCATACACAGAAAAATAAAACAGTTATGTTTTCCTGTTTGAATAAAAGTGTTTTTATTGTATAAAAGCAGTAAAAAATAATCGCTTATTGCTGTAATCGTATCGACCTGCTGAGTAAAGCTAGAATGTCATATCTAACGCAGAGTGACCGCTATAAAAAATAAAAATAAAAAAACCCTACCAGGATTGCTGTATTTTGTTCAAAACGCCTCACAAAAACCTTAATAAAAAGTGAACAAAGTGTTGTATGCACCCCATAATGGTACCAATAAAAGCATCAATTTACCCCGCAAAAAAACAAGGCCCTACAAAGCTCTGCACACAGCAAAATAAATTGTGTTTTTATGTTGTCCTATTCTGACAGTCATAACTTTTTTATTTTAGACCTATTTCTATTGTGTAAAAGTAATAAAACATAAAAAACTATATGAAATTTATACCATTGCAATTGTACCGACCCCCATAGTAAAGTTATCACATCATTTACAAAGCACGGCGAACACTGTAAAATTTAATACAAAAAATAAATGGTGGAACTGCGTTTCCCCCCACCATTTTCATGGCCCAATGCTAAAAAAAACGATGGAACACCTGTGCACCCAAAATGCACAATACACCCCTAGATGAGATCCATGAGGGGTGTTGAATCTAAAATGGGGCGACTTCTGGAAGGTTTCACCTGTTCTGCTACTTTGGGGGCTTTGCAAATGCGACATGGCCCCACCAAAATCTGCGTTCCAAAAGCCAAATAGCGCTCCCTCCCTTGTACGCCCTGCCATGCGCCCAAACAGCAGTTTACACCCACATGTAAGGTATTGCCGAACTTGGAAGAAATTGCTTAACAAAGTTTTGGGGTTCTTTTTTCCAGGATTCCTTGTAAATATGAAACATTTTAAGCTAAAATTGCAGATTATTGGAAAAAATTTTTTTTTAATTTTCACAGCCTAATGCTAAAAAAAAATTTGTGAATCACCTGTGGGGTCGATATACTCACTACACACCTGTATATATACCTTAAGGGGTGTAGTTTCCAATATGGGGTCTTTTTAGGGGTGTTTATTAAGTTTTAGCACCTTAGGGCCTCTTCAAACCTGAAATGGCGCCTAAATAAAATTGCATTGAAAATGAGACCCCAGAGTCCAGTAGGTGCTCCTCCTATTCTGGGGCTTATGGTTGAGCCAAATAATGCACTAGGGCCACATATGGGATATCTCTAAAAACGGCAGACCTGGGGGAAATGATATTAAGTTGCATTTACCTAGTCACATTTACCGTATTCCAGTGAATAATGGATATTGAAAATCTGCAAAAATAGTGAAATTTTGAAATTTCACCTCCACTTTTCTTTAATTTCTGTGAAATACCTAAAGGGTTAACAAACTTCCTAAACACTGTTGTAAATACTTTAAGGGGTCTAGTTTCTTAGAAGGTGTCATTTATGGGGGTATCTAGCATACAGGCCCCTCAAAGCCACGTCAGAACTGGAATGGTGGCTAAAAAAATGTATATTGCAAATTTTCTTGAAAATGTGAGAAATTACTACTAACTTTCTAAGCCCTTTATTGTCATAACAAAAGGACATTTAAAAAATGATGCCAACCTATAGTGGACATATGGTAGATGCTAGTTATAAACTATTTTGTGGTGAATAATTATCTGTCCTGCACGCAGAAATTTTGGAACTTTCAAAATCACAAATTCTTCAAAATTTTCATGAAATTGTGATATTTTTCACAAACAAACAAGGATTGTATGGATACAATTTTCTTACTAACTTAAAGCACAATGTGTCACGAGAAAACAATCTCAGAATCACATGGATAGGTAAAAGTGTCAAAAAGTTATTCTCACATAAAGTGACACATGTCAGATTTAAAAAATAGGGCTGTGTCAGTAAGGCCAAACTGGCTGGGTCCTTAACCTCATTAAGGTTTCTTTTTTTATTTATTTGCACTGTGTGACTAATTACTAAGGAGAACAGAGGACAGGAGTAGAATAACAGCACCTGGGGTTGAACACTCAGTAGATGCCTTAGAGGAGAGGTGATGTCTGAGCATGTCTGGCCAGGACTGATGAGCTCTCAGCCTTGGTCGTATCCCCTGGAGACGGGCTGTAAACAATGGATCACTAGAGGAGCAGCTAACACAAAAATGGTGCAGAATTTTTAATAATGATGAATGGTGGAAATGTTTATTATTTAATTTTCAAGCTTCCCACGTCAATTTTACTTTGTGGCAAAACCCATTTAACTTATGCTAAGCTATAACAGTAAGCTATATACATAATAATGAGTGTATGCATTATTCTCCAAAGAAAAAAAACACACACAACAAGCAAAAGCAGATTCCAAAAGCAGGTAAAATGTTGTGCATAGTGTCTCCACTATCTGTTCATCTGAATCACTCGTTTGCCAGCTCGATTTAGGATCATATAGTGCATGCAATTATACACTTGTCTCCATTTTAAACTTCCATTACCGATAGACATGCTTTTCAGATTATTGTGCACAGAACTGAAGCACTGTTAGATGCTATACTTCCTGTTTTTGCGCTGCCTGATCCTCTGACTTCTCCTTCACTGCTGCCCCCGCAGCTCGCATACAGAAAAAAAATCAAGGCTATGTTTTCAGTCATATACCACATTAAAGCTTTGTAGGCTCAAAACTTTTATATGCTAATATGTGCCCAGCACATGGAAATACATATACATTTCATAAACTGGCTGGGTTTGGTTTATCTTCAATGAAGAGACAGTGGAGGGAAGAATAGGAATGCTTCTGACCCCACTTAAAAGGCCTTTTTTCTGTTGTGGCTTTTATTTCTTTTGTATCAGGAGCTTACAGCAAAATAAATTTAATTTTTCACTTTTACAGATTTAAAAAAACAAAAACTGGTGAGGTGGTCATATGGCTGCGGCGGATAGAGGCCATTTACATGCCAGTAAGGAGGGGGGGGCATGGCTTTAACACACAGTGGTCATACACGGAAGTTGAGGAAGTTTTCCAGCACTTGCGCACACAGGGATCCAAATTAGATTTTCATATAAAACGCATCTTTATTGGAAAACTTGTTTAAAAAACATGATTTAAAATCAACAGCATGGTTCACGCGACATCCCCACAGCAGTTGCCCAGGGAAGCTGAGTGGCACCCATCCGCCACAGCAAGCACCTAGCTTTCCTGGACACCTGCTGTGGAGGGTTTTCCCAGCTAGACAGGTTATTCGGCATCTGGGAAAGCTGGGTGACATGGGTCACAGCAGGCGTCCAGGAAAGATGGGTGCCTGCTATGGGGGATGGATGCCACTCAGCTTTCCCGGGTGTTGAATAGCCCATCCAGCATGTGGGAAAGCTGGGTAGGCCTTGTGGAAAGGAGGGAAGCAGTGTATGTGTGTGGGGCAGTATGTAAAGGAGGGGTGTGTGGGGAAGAGGTCAGGGAGGGGAGGTCGAGTGGAGGGTCAGGGAGAGAGAGGGGGGGGGGGTCGAGTGGAGGGTCAGGGAGAGAGAGGGGGGGGGCCGAGTGGGGGGTTAGGGTGAGGGGGGGTCGAGTGGGGTGTGAGCCAGGAGTGAAGAAAGGGTGGCTGCCAGTCTGCTGCTGCAGACAGATGAACTTCTGCTCTGTACTACTGGACAGTCAGGCACTTACATTTACCAGGCAGCACTGGATACAGAGGCAGCAGGAGGGAGAGGATATGAGTAGCGCTCACATGCTGTCCAATGATGTGTGAAGATAACAGTGCCATGGAGTGTCTACAAGCTCTGTGTCCAGTAGAATGTTCATGCTGCTCAGCCTGCCACACATAGAGCTATTTGTAGACGCTCCCTTTCTCAGCCAGCAGAGCAGAGAGGCGGGGCGTGGCCAGCTCAGAGCAGTGAGTAACTGAAACTGAAAGCGGGACTTTTGCTATGTAAATCGTGAAGGCGGGACCTCCTATTCAAGTTGGGCGAGTCCCGCCCAATTCGGGACAGTTGGGAGGTATGCAGTGATTTTTTTGTGTTTTAAGAGAAAAATCTGCAATTTTTGGCAATTTTTTATTCAGTTTTGAGAGTGAATGTGGCAGACAGAGCCACTTTTGGTTCTGGTTAAAAAAAGTGCATGTGTGTCCAAAAAAACCACTATACGGGTATGTTCACGCGGCGTGTTGAGTCCATGTGAACATACGCTTTTAGATGCGGGTTTTTGGATCCATCTGTCGGACCCCAAATGGACCCAAACACATATCCAATAATGTGCAGTGTGATTTACATTGCTTTTACTATGAATCACACATCGGCGTTCACACGAGTAATCGCTGATGCGTGTCTCATTGTGTCTTTTGGATCCATTCCAAGAATTCATGTCAATTCTTGGTCCGAAAGACGCAGCAGGAGCCCTATAATAAAGTATGGGGTGCGATCCTCCTGCATCCAACACAAATTCAAACAAGCAGCTGCTGTTGGATACGTGTTGGATCTGTTTAGGATCCGATCGCCGCTGCGTTTTAGGATCTGATTTTCGTATCCAACATGGAACCAAAATCGGATCGCATACTTCTAAAATGCTCTGTGCCAGCTCCAATAGACTAACAACAATGGGTCATCATGGCTCTCAATGAGAGCTATGAATGACTGTATTTGCAGTCTGCACTTCGAATGTAGTGCAGCGCAATCAAGCTCCGAAAAATGGGCCGCAAATACACCCTGAACATACCCTTACACAGATAAAAATTTTGTGAGGCACTTGTGAGGAAAAACAAACGTTGCTGTCATGTACTGAATAGAAAACTAGACACCAACAAGGAATAGGACTTTGACGTACTAACAGACAGCACACTGAATGGCAGCAAACAATTGGAGCTGCTGCAAGACCGAGATTATGGGATGCCTAAGGCCAGGTCTACACACCACAGGTTTTCCGTCAGCTTTTCAGCGGATTCAAAATACCGGATCCATCGAAAATCTCTGTGCTGCATAGACAGCAATAAAAAATCCATGCTGTAGCCTACAAAACATGGATTTTTACCATTGGTTTTAAAATAAAGCGGAATATGTAACATGTTGTATATTCCACAGGATTCCGCCGGATTCCCATACAATCAATTGTACAGGCTGACTGCAAATCCGAAAACCAACCACAGCTTTTGCGCAAAACTGCACCAAAATTTTGGCATTAACTGTGTAGACCTAACTTAAAGGGGTTTTGCCACGACTTGGGCTCTAGCAGTGCTGGCAGAAAAGGTGAGTACTGGTTATTTTTTCATTTTACCGCAGTCCCAAGCAGTAGAGTATGTCCTGAAAATTAAGAAAAGAGGCGTAATCAGAACATGGCCTACTGTTTAACTCATGTCTTTTTGGTAAACACATTTTTAAAGAAATTTTGGTTGTATTTTTTTGGTTTACATTTTCCATTATTGTACAAAAAATCCTGCAGTTTTAACTTTGGCCACTAGGCCAAATAATAGTCAGACTCTTCCTGTTTTGTAGAGAAATCTTTTCAGCAGTTTCCTCATTATCAGAAACCAGTACAATGGGAAATGTCACAGTTCTTTTCCCCCCCTACCTGTAAATGACTTCCCCCGGGTCAAGAGATGACTAAAATACTCTCCATAGAAGTAATGGGTTGCTCTTTTTCCCAAAGGTTTTATCCCATAAGCTGCGAAAAGCATTCTCTAATTGTTTTTAAAAAAAAAAAAAAAAAAAGCCAGGAAAATGGCCTCCCCCATAATCATATAAAAAAAAAAAAAACAAAAAAAAAAAACAGCAAAGCAGAAAACATGTATCAGTATATTGTTTTAATTAGTAAAGAAAAATTGCTGATAGATTCCTTTAACCCCTTAACCCTTAGACGTATCCATACGCCCGGGTGTTTGGGGTTCCGCCCCTGGATATGGAACGTCCTGAGGATCGCGCGAATTTAAAAAGCGATTGCCGATCGGCGAGGGTGTCAGTGTATATTAAGTAATCCCCGCAGCTGGCCCCGACCCGGATCGCCCCGGGGGGGAGGAGGGGGGGGTTTAAACCCCTTTAAATTATGCGACGATCGGGTTCCAATAACTAAGGGTGACGCAGAGGAGATCGCCCTCCTGCTCTCTGTCGGCGGGAGCAGCGCACGGATCGCCATCTTGAGCTTTGCCATCAAGACAGCACGGAAGAAAGAATCCCTTCCCGGGGGTTGTCTGTGACGCCATCCCCGGCCGTGCCCTGTGGGATGGCCCGGCATCGTGACTGACAGTTGTCATAGGAAACCCAGTCTACAACAAGCTTGACTGATTCCTATTAATGAGAGTTTAAAAGATTCCATTCAAATCCCCCAGGGGGGAAAGTAAAATAAAAATGTGAAAAAAAGGAAAAAAAAAGTAAAAAAAAGTGAAAAAAAAAGTAAAACAAACACAAAAAAATAAAATAAAAAATACGTAACCCCTTTTTCCCCCCTTTCAAACGCCAATCCCCAAAAAAAAAATCAAAAAAAACAAAATACCATATTTGGTATTGCGTAACACCCTGCCCTAAAAATCTGTCATTTTTTATTTAACCTGTACGGGAACGGCAAAAAAAAAAAAAAAAAAAAATCACAGAATTAAGATTTGTTCATCCCGCAGCAAAAAAAAGGAAATAAAAAGGATCAAAAACCCCTAAAAAACGCAAATTGTCCAATTAAAAGTCAGTTCATCCCGAAAAAAAAAAAACCCTTTTTTAAGCTCTGTATACGGAAAAAAATAAAAAATTATAGTTCAAAGATAGCGAGCAAAATATTGTTTTACCACTAAAAACATTTTTCTTTTTTTTTTTAAAAAGTGTTCAACATAAAAAAAAACTAATAAAAGGGTATCCCCAAAATCGTAGCGCCCCCAAAGGAAAAGCTAATTATCAGGATACTGCCGGTGGCCCTGTTAAAATAAAAAACACTATAGGATTGCAGTATTTTTTTCCCCCTGGCCCCCCAAAAAATTTTTTAAAAACGATAAAAAAAGCCTTTCCCCCCCAAAAAGATACTAAAAAAAAAGTCAATCTCTCGCAAAAAAAAAGTCCCTACACAGCCCCAAGCACAGAAAAATTTAAAATTTTATGGCTTCAATATGGCATGAAAAAACTATTTTCCGGGTTAAAAAAAGTGTTATTATTTTTTAAAAACAGAAAAACATAAAAAAATATACAAATTGGTACTTTGTAATCGTATTTGCCCTGCTGAGTAAAGCTACCATGTCTATATACCGACAGTGACCGCTAAAAAAAAAAAAAAAAAACACTCCAAATTTTGAACATGCATCATTGCACCCAAAATGGTACCAATAAAAACTTCAACTCATCCCGCAAAAAACAACCCCATCCCAGCTCTGCACACACAAAATAAAAAATTTTAGGGTGTCAAAATGGAAAACAAAAAAGCAATTTTTTTTTTGACGTATTTCTACTGTGAAAAAAGTAATAAACAGAAAAAATATATAAGACTAATCATTGTAATTGTACCGACCCCCATATAAATTACACTCATTTACACTGCAGGCGAATGCTGAAAAATTTTTAAACTCAAAAACAATGACCGGAGCGTTTTTCCTCCCATTTTCATCCCCAAGCAAAAAAAAAAAACTAGGGAAACACCTGTGATCCAAAATCACATACCCCCCTAATGAACCCCTGATGGGTTTTGAACCCCAAAAGGGGGCGATTTTGGGAAGATTTCGCCTGTTTCTATTTTGGGGGTTTTGCAAATGCGACAGGGCCCCACCAAATTCTGCGTTCCAAAGAAATGCGTCCCCCCCCTTATACGCCTCCCATGCCCCCCAAACAGCATTTTACACCCATTTTGTAGGGTATTGCCAAACTTGGAAAAATTGTTAAAAAAGTTTTGGGGGTTTTTTTTCCCAGGACCTTGTTATAAAAACTTTTTAAAGCTAAATTGCAAAATTATTGAAAAAATTTTTTTTTTAATTTTCACAGCCTTATGCAAAAAAAAAAAATTGTGAATACTGTGGGGTCTATATACTCAATGCCCCCCTGGTATATTCAAGGGGGGTTTTTTCCAATATGCGGTCAATTTTGGGGGGTGTTTATTAAGTTTTGCACCAGGGTGCCCCAAACCTGACATTTTTTAAAAAAAGATTTTATTGAGGCGCAAGACCCCAGAAATAGTAGGGTTTTCCCCCCTATTTCTGGGGTTATGGTACCCAAAAAATGCACTAGGGCCATTTTAGGGGGTACTCTAAAAAGGAAATGGGGGTTGATATTAAATTGCATTTTCGTCTCATTTTACCGATCCAGTGAATAAATGGGTTTAAAAATGAAAAAAATCAAAAAAAAGGGAAAATTTTTTAAAATTTTACCTCCACTTTGCTTTAATTTTTGTGAAAATCTGAGGTTATCCAACTTCCCAAAAAAGTGTTGTAATACTTAAGGGGGGTTTCTCAATGGGGGTTTATTAAGGGGGGTATTAACATGCAGGCCCCAAAGCCACGAAAAACTGAGTGGTCCCCAAAAAAAATGTATATTTAAATTTTCTTGAAAATGTGGAAATTATAAAAAATTTTTAAGCCCCCTTTGTCGTAAAAAAAAAAAAAAGCATTTAAAAAAAAGATGCCAACCTTATGGACATAAAGAAATAGATGCTAGTTATAAACTATTTTGTGGTGAATAATTTTTTGTCTTGCACGCAAAATTTTGCAAAATTTCAAAATCGCAAATTTTTCCAAATTTTCCT
The DNA here is from genome assembly GCA_025379985.1 of Phyllomedusa bahiana. Taxonomy (NCBI): domain Eukaryota; kingdom Metazoa; phylum Chordata; class Amphibia; order Anura; family Hylidae; genus Phyllomedusa; species Phyllomedusa bahiana. The sequence continues at coordinate 44,475 of JAODAL010001165.1, forward strand.
GAAAAATTTTTATTTTTTCACAAACAAACAAGGATTGTATGGATAAAAATTTCTTATAATTAAAGCAAATGTGTCACGAGAAAAAATTCTAATCCATGTGGTTAAAAGGTCAAAAAAATTATTCTCAATAAAAATTGACACGTCAGATTTCAAAAATAGGGCTTTGTCAGGGAAAGGGCAAAAGGGGGGTCCTTAAGGGGTTAAACCATATATGAAACTTTGGGCAAATAATTCCCCACATCATGGGGGACTCAATGCGCAAGTGACGTGAAGGCATATGGGAAAAAAGGGGTTGCATCGGTTTTGACGAAAAGGGAGGAATGTTAGTAGTTCATGGGTTTAAGCCATCCTTTTGTAGTAATCTATTGCATCTTCTATGTTATTTTAAGCCAACCCTCTATTTTTCTATAAAGATTTCACTATGAAGACTGAATGTATAGTAAATATTAATATACTTAGAGCCCTCCTTTTTCGCCTTTCTTTGGTCCCTCTCATTTTATATCCCTTCTTCATTTAAATAAGATGACCACTTGCTCCTCAGACTACCCTATGCACGTTGTGCTGAAGGAGTCTGAGTCACACCCCTGATGGACCAACGCTGGAGATTCATCATATCCAATCCTTCTGTTCAATGTGCTTGATTCTTAAGGGGACATGTATGAAAACTGTCTAGGTCTAAGACTTTGCTATTTAACTATGGGGAAAAAAAAGAAACCCCTGGAAGCACAAAAAAATTTTATGGGTGCAGATAAAACCCTAAAAAAAAAACCCTTTTTTAATATCCGTTTTTAAAAAAGGAACCACCCAATATAACCCATTTCCTATAAAGTAAACACATAAAATTATATATATATTCAACGGGGACCCCCCGAAAGGGGGGACCCCCCAAAAGGAACACCCCCCTAAAACCCCAAAAGTGCCCCAAAGGGTACACAAAACCCAAAAAATCACCACCCGGGCCCAAAAATAATATATTTTGTTATATTGGCCCCGGGGATGTTTAAACTGGTTTCTTCTACCTACCATTTTTGGAGGTTGTGGTTTTTTTTTTGTGCCCATATCAATCAATCAAACTCCCTTTTTTCAAAAGCACTATATAATGAAAGGGGAGTTTTATTAGTTGCTAAAGGGAAGAAAGAAAGTCTTAGACCTAGCCAGTTTCATACTGGAGGCCCTTAGGGTATGTTCACACGGCCTTTTTATATCCGATTTTGGATTGGCCAATTGAACTGAAATGACAAAAAAGGGGGGTAAAATCTTCTATTCCCTCTATGAGTTACGGGGACCAAAAACATAAGGGGGATGGTTTCCTTCGTCCGAGCCATGGGGTTTTGTTTTTTTAGTGCAGGGCGACTCTGGGGTTCTTTTGGCATTTTCAGGGATTACGGTTGTGGCATGAGATTCTGTCGTATACATCAGGAAATACTCCTATTATCATTAGGTGTGGTTTATAGATTTTTGTGTCCAGCTTCATACCTCTTTGGTTAAACGTACACTGTAAATATAATAATCTTAGTATGGTTATATTAGTACCGAAGCAATGAGAAAACATAATGTGAATGATAAACAAATACAATGGTGTAGTCCAGCACCCGGCGAATACTCCTCATAAAATCACGTTTTATTTTTGTAAATTAGAAAGCGTAACAGGGGAAATTCTGACCATTTTGGAGGGGAGTGGCCCCAAATTTTTTAAATTTTTCAAATTATACTTTCATCAAGCCTCTTAATTTACAGAAATATTTGATTTTATGAAGACAGGAATATACCATTATATTTGTGGGTCTGATCTGTCCCTGTGTCCGAAGGGATATCCCTTTCCACGCCAAAAGACCTGCCAGGAGAGACTAGGGCCTCGATTATGAATATAGTCTAATAGATAGACAGTCCTTGTTGCCATGCAAACCATTTTCAGAAGCTCAAATTTATTTTTTTAGACTATGCTAACATGCAATGCACCCCAAAATACGTCCTGTAATTACAGTAATCATAGCTCTCATAGAGCTATGGGCCCCAGTGAAGATGCTTCTTGGGGCCCACTAGTGGAGATGGCACAAAGCTCTACGATTACCTGCCGCCTTCCCTGCCGCGTATTAAACGCCGGCATAAAGAAGTGACATGCCACTTCTTTCCAGCGTATACGCAGCAGGGATCATGAAAGTGAATGGAGCAGCCGCCCACATCCCCCACTTTAGAAGAACGCACTGATCAGCGCTTTCTAAACACACGGCACCTTGCAGCGCGCACAGGTATGCGCCACAAGACAGCATGAGTACATACCCTTAGGGCATACTTGCCAACTTTTGAAAGTGGGAAAACAGGAGATTCAAGGGGGCGGCCTTAGGGCAACTTCACACCACACTGGGGGTAGGGAGGGGGTATATGCAGTTGCTTGAGAGACAGCAGCTGTAGGTAACTCCCCCCCCTCAGGATCGAAGCCATGTCGGTGTGAGGGGACTATGAAGCCCTAAATATGATGTGCCCCAGGATTGACGACCCTGGGGTGTCTTAAGTGGGGTCCCATACCCAGTGAGTTGAGTTTCAGCACATTTGCACGGCACTTTAACTGTCCCTGAAAGCACACGTCCTTATTCCCCGGCCTTCTGGCTAGGAAATAGGGAAATTTTTATCATTTCCGGCCGGATGTCCGGGCAGTAGCCACTGCGCACATTCACTTTATTTATTTTTCACGTCACGTGTGTTTTGTGTGTCACTATTTGTGTTTTTGGATTTTGGGATGCGGTACCCTTCTGGGACCCCCCCGAGGTCTAGGGGGAGAATGTGTGGCCATCAGGTTCCTTTCTCCCCTGCAAACCCCGGCACTCTTCGGAGTCGGCCACCAGGTGAGCACTTGGTCGAAGTTTGTTGTGGCAGGCCATTCTGACGCCAATGTGCAAGCTTGTAGGTTCGATCTGCTTCGGCAGTAGAACCGCTTGCCTCTCTTCGGAGTTGGCTACCTGGACTGCACTTGGTTGAGGTTTGGTGTGGCAGGCCATTCCGATGCCAAGTGCTGGTTCGTTGGTCCGATCTGCTTCGGCAGTAGGACCGTTTGTGCAACCCCATGCGGATGCCTTTTGGCTCGGTGGGGGAGCATTTTGTTCTCTTTCTGCTTTGGCAGAGGGGAATACGTACTGTGTATTCCTGTGCAGGTGCCTTCTGGCCCGGCAGGGATACTTGTTCCGTTCCAGGTATATGGGGGACCCATTACTTTTTAGTATGGGTCTGCGATAGACCGTATCCTGATGCACTGTTTTCGTGTGGCACTTGTGTTGCACTTTTTTTATGTGAATTTTGGTGTTAGTTGCACGTTCTTAGGGCTTCAATAAAAAGAAAATAGGGTAACTTCACACAGCTGATTTGGACGTTAGGGGCAACATGTATGATTTTTGCCGCTTAGCGCCAATTTTTATGTGCATAATAATAGTGTAGAATGCGCCTGAATGTATGAACCTTTTCTACTGCGGGTCATAAATCAGGCGCATTCTAGCGGTAAGACAATTCAGGCTCAGGTAAACCACTCCTAAAGTGGTCTACCTGTTCCAGCAGTAATGCACCTGGAATAAAGATATAAGGGTATGTTGACACGGCTTATTTTGCCACCTATTTGCGCACGCATTTCGCCACGTCTTGTGCTTTATATGCTGCAGAATGTACGCCGCAATTATGGTAATTCATAGAGAGGTGTGAACATACCCTGCAACAGTTTTCATAAATAAGGCCCATTGGGCTGCATGTATGGAAACTGTCTAGGTCTAAAACTCACTTTGTTGCCCATAGCAACCAATCACAGCTCCCCTTTCATTTTTCCAAAGCACTATATGAAATGAAAGGGGCGCTCTGATTGGTTGCTATGGGCAACAAAGTGAGTTTTAGACCTAGACAGTTTTCATACATGAGGCCCATTTTTTTTTGTTTGTGGCCATATATTTTCTATTCTTGTTTTACATCTTATGAAGCGAACAAACAGCCCATACATTGTGTATAACCAAAGCTATTCCACGCTTCACTTTCTGCTATTCTCCATGCATACAATTTCCCTTTTTCAGTAGATCTATACAACAATTCTACAGAAAGTACATTGTGGCAGCACCGTCCTAATCCACCCAAATACGTCACTGTATGAGGCGAGCACATGCTACAGCAAGTCCCGTCACGCACCGTCTCCCTGACGGCGGTCATTTTGTTAGGGTTGTTTTCACACAGCTCAATAACACTTCGGGCTCCACAAAAATGGTGTCCGTACATGATACCGGGCACAGGGGCCCAAATCTAGGGACTAATAACTGCTATTCCTACTCAGAACACTATTAGGAGGTTCCAATCAATGTCAGGAAGGAAGCAGCAGGCAGCCAATCAGAGGCATGGAGGAAGTATTCTAAACCAATCAAAAGAAGCAACCACGCAGGCTCAGCCAATCCACCGCGTAGACCGAAGGACCGCAGCCAATCACAGTGTTCCAGGGGCGTGCTCTGGTGGGGCGGTGTCCTAGCTGCTTGGTGGTTCCCCGTTGTAAGGAGCGGAGACCCCGGGGTTCAGGTGAGGAGGTGTCGGGTGTGGGCGCAGGGTTTGGCGGTGTCTGCTGACTGTCTTATGATTATGCCGGAGGTAGAAGTATAACGAGAGCCTCCGAGTCTGCTGCGCTGTTATGGGTGGAAAAGTTATCAACTAGTGAAAGAAAGTGTCCCAGGAGCCCCTGAAGGCAGGTGGGGGCGGTTTAGAACGCGTCAGCATCGCTGTAGATGTAGACGGAAGTGTCCCCTGAACAGTTAGTGATCTGTGGATGAGAATAGTGATGTATCACACAGTGCTGGGTTATTAGAAACATGACAAATGCTGGGACCTCCCAGGGGAGAGCCTGCCATCTATGTCATGTGTAGAGCTGGCTGGGATGTGGGCCAGCTCCCAGCCTTCTCTTACTGACCACAGATATCTTCATGTTGCTGGAGTGCCCCGATATATTTAAAGGAGTCGTTCCCATCTCATTAGAATAAGGGTTTGTTCACTAAACATAAATGACATCACACTGGGGCCTGGTTGGGAAAAAAAAACCCCCAAAAACAACTTAATACTTCTCTACCTGGCGCTGCTGATCCGTTTCTCTTCATTTCTGGGTCCTTGACCCAGAAGATACAGGAAAGGCTTGTGCTCCATTCACTTTCTTGCCCAGCCTGGTCCCAATGCCTTGTCATTTTATTTTTAGTGGACAACCTTCCACCCTTTTAGGCTAGAAAGTTTAAAGGGAATGTGCCACATTGAACATGCTAGCTCATCTGCTGGTAACATGTTATAGAGCAGGAGGAGCTGAGCAGATTGATCTATAGGATAAAAGATACAGTATTAGTTATAATTTATTTATCTAAATCCCTGCTTATTCTGGGTTAAGGAGTCCAGTGGGCGGTCTTATCAGTGATTGACAGCCCTCCTTGTATCAGACAGCTGTCAATCACTGATACGCCCACTGGACTCCTTAACCCAGAATAAGCAGGGATTTAAATGAATAAAATACAACTTCTACTCAATCTTTCCCTAAAACTATAGATCAATCTACTTGGCTCTCTCAAATCTATAACATACCGCCCACAGATCAGATAGCATGTTCACTGTGACACTTCCCCTTTAGGGTTCTTTCATACGGTGCGTTTTTGATGCATTTTTTTGGTGCGTGTTTTTTGCAGAAATACACAGCAATTAATGCTGTGCATTTCTGCAAAAAAAAGCGTCAAAAACGCACCTAAAAGGTTCCGTGTTAAATACCACGTAAGCAGTCCAAAATAAGTAACTTTCTTCATATATGTTGTTTTCCCAAGTACTTCCTTGACCATATGTAGTGATGTTAACGCTCATTGCCTAGGTTATGACCATGTCTGCGTTGCAGTGTCTGGCCTTGTGCTGATGTTGCATTTGGCCCGATGCTTGTTAATGCACATTTCTGCACATGCACATTTGAGCCCAGCCACAGAAATGTTATACGCATCGCTTATAGAGAACTGTGCAAAAGATCATCTACCCGCATATTGAGTAGAAGAATTCCAGGGTTTTGGAAAAGAGCAGCTTCCAGCCATGGGTAGGAAATCCCATCCCTTCATTAGCATAGGACGGCTCCAGGGCATCCGCCTTTGCCCTGTAGTTGTTCCATGTTGTTTCTATGTTAACCATGCTACCAATACGGAGTATCCACATTGGCAGTGCGCACTTGCAGGCAGGCGGCACAATGATCTCATCTGAGCACTGCCTGCCTGAACTGCCAATCGGTGAATGAATGAAGAAACGACCTCTCCGCTCACTGAAAACAACAGAAGCACCGATCCTAGATAAAAAGGTGAAGGCGGAAACCCCTCAAAGATGATTGACTGGACACAGAAATCTAAGTCTATGACTGTTTCACCTTTTATATATGTAGTTTCTTATGATAAAACATAGAAATAAGCTTATTGGGGATCAGTGAGATCTCTTCTGGTAGTTAGGATGTAGAAAGGCACTTTTTTTTTTCTTTTTAAACAGGAGTTCTCACCATAGACTTTGATGGCATATCCCTAGAGTATGCCATCAAAGTCTGATAAGACCATGTCCCACTGCTGGCACCAGTACCTATCTCGGAACCAGGTCCCTGAAAGTTACGGCTCAGAAGGGATAGCTGCTTGCCACAACTCTCTACCCTGTTGTATGGGAGTTCAGAGTACAGCTGAGTGTTATGTTTGGCTGTACTCGGAACTCCCAAAAAGGAGAGTCGTGCGTAACCGGCTTTCTGTTCTTAGCCATAACCGTTAGGGGGCCTGTTAATTAAAAAAAAAAAAAAAAAAAACTATACATATATAATATACATGCACATTCTCTGGAATATGCTACCGCGGGCGATCAGGCACATTCACAACCCTCACGGTTTTAAGAGGGCCCTGAAAATACATCTTCTCGGTCTGGCCCACCAAGATCCCTAACTGCTATCACACACATCTGTCACTCCCTGCACTTGGGCACTCACAGGCACTTATCTGTATATAGATGTACTGTGTGGGGGGGGCAGGTTCATCCATTTTTCATGTAAACCACCCCCTATTTATGAAACATGGCCGGACCATTGTAAACTTGGCACTTCTTACCGTATGTTTCACCCATACACCCTAATAGATTGTAAGCTCTCACGAGCAGGGCCCTCACACCTTGTGTCTCATTGTAAGTACTTTTAATGTGTAATGACTGTATGTTAACCCTTGAATTTGTAAAGTGCTGCGGAATATGTTGGCGCTATAGAAATAGATTATTATTATTATACATATTCCCATACTGTTTTCTTCTATGGAAGTGCTGAATACAGCCGTGCAAGTGTTCTGGACTGTATTGAGAACTCCCATAGAAATGAACGACTTGGGGTAAGATCACACAGCTGATTTTGACGCTGTTTTCGGAGTGTTTCCACTTTCAAAACAGCAGCAAAAAAGCCTTCAAAACGCCCCCAGGTCTTTTTCATTGATTTCTGTGTAAAACAACGTTGTAGTTCACACACAGCAAGGTTTTTACATGTGTTTTTAGGTGCTGAAAAAGAAGTGACATGTCAATTCTTTTCAGTGCTGAAAATTCCCATCGGAATCAATGGAAAGTTTTTTTTTTTTTGATGCGTTTTTGGAGCATTTTTTGTCCTGGCTATTAATTTGTATGGATAAAACCTCTTCTGAAGTGTGTTTCAAGCAATGTTCTGATACTGCTTTAGGCACTGAAAAAACAGCCTCCAAATGAGCTGTGCTAACATACCCTTATGCAAGCACAACCATTTCTCCGTTCTCTATGGCCCGCAACAGACCGGACAAAACTTGGAAGTTAGACGATGGAAATACCTATTAAAGGGGTCCTCCCAAAAGCGGGAGAATCAGGAGGGTGGTTCTTGCAGACATTTTAACCATTCATTTGTATGGGAGTTTTAAATATAGCTGAGCAAACATGCTTGGTTATATTAGGAATTCTCATAGAAATAAATGGGGGAGAACTGCTGCAAATGCCACTCTCTCCATTTTCTGAGACAGTCGGCTCATAGCTAGCTACAACCTGCAGCGCTGGAAAGCACTTGTGGGAACGCCCCTTTTAAAGGGTTTGCCCACCTAGATTTATTTAAAGAACTTATTGCTGCCTCTGTAAAATAAAAAATAAAACATCTATACATGCTCACCTTGTATTTGCCCGCTGGCAGTGAGGCCACTGCTGTTGATTTCCTGGTCCTGGCAGTCTGAACTTCACCGCTGCAGCTGCTGATTGGTTGATGTGGTCACATTGTCAGTACTAGGAAGTCAGGAGAAGACCCCTGGAGAGAAACGGCATTAGCGTTGCTGGAACGAGGGTAACTACAAAGATGAGTAGTGTGGTTTTTTTTTTTGTTTTTTTTTTTTTTAACTACAGCAATAATTAATTTAAACAAAAAAAGATGGGTAAAACCTGAAATGTTAATAGAAGCCCTGGTGGCTTTTTATTATTCTGTTGGTAGCAGGCTTTATTTACAGATCCACATATTGTAATGTTCAAATAGACAATTCATGTCTTAATGGTATTGATTTGGTCTTTAATACATGTTGCTTAATATAGGCTCTGTCACACAGCATTTGAACTTTCACTTATAGATGTTGGGAGTATGCCCCTACCTGTACCACTGCCAAGAGGCCCTGTTGTATGTCACTGACAAGATCCACAGTGACATACATCACCCACAGTAGAATCCTGTTTAAAATCATGACACCATATACCACCTGCTACATGTTTATTAAAAACCAAAATGTGTATATACATACACACACTACTCAAAAAGTTACTACTTTCAACCACAAGTTTGGCTTGTGGTTGAAATTTCAGGATGACCATAAAATGTCTTAAATGTTTTTAAATTAGGCCACCTCCATTATTTAAAACCAATAAAGCATAAACCAAACTGTTGTGGGTAGTTATCTAGGCCATTCTTGAAGCCCTCATGTGTTCTTGCTGTGACCAGGGGCAGGCTATTCCACAGATTCACAAATATCTATGTATGTGTATGAATACACATTTTTGGCTTTTGGTTGAAATTTCAGGTTGAACATAAAATTTATTGACCCCTTTTTTTTTTTTTTTAAATGCACTAAATTATAGCATCTTTTACATTTAGAATGCAGATGTCCAACTGTTGCGTGTTCAGTATTTTTTGTACAACTTGCTGATCTCTAACAATGAGCTCAATGGCAAGAATCACAACAGGAGTTTGATCCCTGAATCGCCCTATAAATTTAGGGAATCATTTTGAATTGGGATTTAAACAGTCCTCCTCATCATGCTGCTCACATTGTGACAACATAAGACCAAGACAACACCCTACAATTGATCAAGAGTACTTTGCAGTTACGAGGCTACAAGCTTGATGCTCTCAGACGGAAGTAGCCGCTGATACATAGCACCCTCCTTGACGTCTCCATCACTGTGTGCGGCCATAATTTTTGTTCAGTGAATTGACTATCTTTGAACGGTCCTTGCTCCCTCGTCCAGTGGAGGAGCTCCCTGGCCCATGCAAGATGATGATGCCTATGCCTGGTGATGTGGTCAGGTCGTCTACGATTAGGCCTACACTGTATCAGACAAAAAATGGCCAGAAAGCAGCCGATACAGGACTGTTTTTTGTCACGTTTTACGCAAAAAAAAAAAGGCGGTCGTTTCTCGTTTTCCTGACGTCGCCCATACAATTGTATTGTATGGGAAGACGCCAAGGAAACTAAAGGCGCCGGTGTATTATACAACATGTTATATAATGTACCAGAAGACAAGCAGAGAAAAGACGAGCTGTGGAGACTACAGCTCGTCTTTTCTATTGCTGTCTATGGGGCCGCACAAACGATCGTATCTTCAGCGCTTTTAAAAGCGCCGAAAATACGATCATTATCCTGTGCAGTGGAGACATAGCCTAACACGCAGACCACGCTGATGTAAACGGTTATGAATGGTCTGATGTGACACTTGGTTGCCTCTCACCTCCCTTAGATGTGCCTGCAGTTATGTTGCATTGTTTACAATGAAGCGGTCATCAGTGTGTGATGGAGGCAAAGGACGTCCACTTCATTGCCTTTCTGTGACTCTTCCAGTCTCTTTGTATCTCTGATACAACCTGCTGATGACCCTCTATGACGCTCTAAGCTCAGTGGCCACTTCCGTGTATGCGCTGAGAGCTTTCCTGGTAAATATGTGAGGCTGGTTCCGTTGTGATTTCCGTTTTCCTGTTCTGTTATAGGAACAGAAAAAGGAAAATTACAGCAGTGCAAGATCCATCTATAGATAATAAGGTCTCTTGAGGTTTCCATCTTGGTGTTCGTCGTCTGAGTGGGGGAGGGGGTGCTACATTATTTTTTTCCCATCATTTGTGAAAAAATCTGCAACGGAGGCTTCTAATGAAACCTCCACGCCAGATGTGAACCAGGCCTTATTGGGGTTGTCCAGCAAGAATTCTTCTTCAAAGGGGCCAGGATGGGTAAAAATAAGAAAAATTATACTTACCTGCAGGTAAACCTTGGCTATTTTTAAATAAAGCTAGACCTCTTTAAAAAGATGGTAGCGCTATTTTCTATTGTCTTGGTAGTCACAGGACTGTTAGGCTAAGTTCACACGGCATAATTGCAGGGCGTATAGTACGCTCTGCAATTACAGTGGGTGATTGGGAGCTCGCCTGCCCCATAGACTGTCATTATCGTGAATAAATGACATGTCACTTATCTCCCCGCACGTTGTATTGTATGCCCGGGGAGAGGAGGCATAATCCATAGTTCTCTGAGAGCTGTGGAATACCGTAATGACTGGGACGCATTTCGTCCGTATTAGAAATGCGCCCCAATTTAACCCGTGTGAACATAGCCTTACTGGCTGCCATCTGTTAGAGAAATTGGCATACTGCTGAAAGAATTGTTAGAAAAGAACTCGTATGTCAAACAACTTACAGTTACATAGCAATGGGGGTCATATGCTGTCTATGGCCTCCCTTAAACTGTACAGTTGCACAATGTACCAGTTTACTTATAGACCTTTGTACAATATGTCTATCTTTTGCAACATAGTGGAATCCAGAGAACTGCAACAGCTGAGTCTGCAAGTATGGAGTGCTTCTGGATATGCTGTGCCATTGTAAGGATGTGCCTTCAAAAGAGGAAGTGAAGGGTGTTCCTGTAGAATTTCTGTGGTGCAGTCATGCAGTGTGTTCTCAATATAGTCTAATCGTATGTGTACACTAACATCTGTCTTGTTTCTGTAGATATGTGATGGACTGTTTCCACTTCCATCAAGGTTTTTGTTGTTTTGGTGAGGAGACCTATGCTGAATAAAGGAAACCTTGACGCATCCATTCTATCACAAGACTATTATTATTATTATTATCATTTATTTTAAAGCGCCATTGATTCCAGGGCGCTGTACATTCAAGGGGGGTTACATACATAACATGTCAAACAAGTACAATGATAATGATGAATGATTTACAACTGGCACAACAGAGTTAGAGAGGACCCTACCTGGGAAGGCTTACAATCTACAAGGAGGAGGAGAGAGACAGGATGTGGGGGGCAGGCATGTTTGTGGGGTAGGTTATAGGCAAGCCTGAAGAAATGGGTTTTCAGGTTGCTTTTGAAGCTTGTGAAGGTGGAGGAGAGTCTGATGTGTTGGGGCCGTGAGTTCCAGAGTGTGGGGGAAGCATGGGAGAAGTCTTGGAAACTGTTGTGTGAGGAGCTGATAAGGGGAGAGTAGAGAAGAAGGTCCTGTGAGGAGCGGAGATTGCGTGAGGGGAGATATCTGGAGATCAAGGCAGAGATATAAGGAGGGGAGAGGTTATGGAGAGCCTTGTAGGTCAGGGTTAGTAACTTGAAATGAATTTGCTAGGCAATTGGTAGCCAGTGCAGGGATTGGCAGAGGGGAGAGGCAGAGGAGTAGCAAGGAGAGAGGTGAATAGGGTCTGTTGTATGGTAGATGATAAAGCCATGACACAGATATGGAGATATAAGTGAAAGCACTGCTTACCGTAAGTTCTTTTCACATCATAACTCTATTCCGAAGGCTTCTAAACATATTTATAGTTAGACGTCAATTATTGTTCCTGGAAGAATAGGTGAAACAGTTTTGTAGAATGAAGCTCGGAATGCTCATTTATTTTCTAACATACTTGTAAAAAAAAAAAAAAAAAAAGTTGTGCAACGGTTAGGGCACCTTTACACGGCACAGTTTATCCGAGCGGTATTTGTCCGGTTTGTGTGTCGTCCCCACGGCCGCGGGGAGGCGGTGTCGGGGGGGGGGGGGGAGGGGGGTGTGGAAGGCTTTTCTCCGCGATGAGCCCTTCACATTCACTTGCGTGTATTCCGTCCGAAAACCGGACGGAAGAATGTGCAAGCACAATATTTTTCGGGCGGGTGGAAAACCCGTGCAGTTGGGACTGCTGCACGGGTTTTCCATAAGAGCCCGTTGTGCTAGTTTGCGGCCGGTTTTTCAAACCTGTGCCGTGGGGACATACCCTTACTATATTGAATATTCCATGCAAGGTCTGGCTGACTAAATGGGTATACCTGAATGGGTAATACATACTAGTGCATCTCAAAAAATTAGAATATCATTGAAAGTTAAAGGGCTCACAATGTATTATAGTAAACCTTGGAATTCATTCTGTAATGAGTCAATACAATATATGGGTGTGTCTGTTTGACTTAAAGGGCTTCTCCAGGACTATCTTTTTGTTGTAGGGCCACAAATGTATTCTATTAAACCTTGTAATTCACACTGTAATGAGTCTATACAATTATGGGTTTCTCTATTTGACTTAACGACCGCCCACCGTCTTGACGGCGGGCATTTCAGGTCGTTCGTCTGCAGCGACGTCTTTTGACGTCGCTGCAGACAACGGAGTTTGCGGCGCCCGGCGCCGCAGCTGTGCTGGGATCGGGGCTGTATAACACAGCCCTGATCCCAGAGCATCCCCTGCAAGCATCGGAGAGCGGAGGAAACCTCCGCAACCCGGTGCTTTAACCCTTTGATTGCGGCGGTGCGTTACCGCAGCGCAATCAAAGGGTTTCCCCGGGCTCTGTCGGGTGATCGGATCACCTGGTGACCCGACAGAGCGCGGGGAATGGCTGCACAGTCAGCTTTGGGGACCTAGCGTGGCCCCAGAGCTGTCTGTGTAACAAGCCAGGAACTAGGACGCACTGTGTGCTGTCCAGATCACTGCCTGTGTCAAACTGACACAGATTATAATGTATTAGCATATATGAATATGCTAATACATTACGAAGTGTAAAAAAAAATAAATAAATGTAAAAAAATTTAAAACAGTTCTCCATTCATGGGAGTAAAAAAAAGTAACAAATATAAAAAGAAAAAAAAAAAAAGGATAAAAAAATAAATAATAAAATAAAAATAAATATTTAATAAAAAATAATTGTGCACAAAAAAACCTACATATATTTAGTATCGACACGACCGTAATAACCTGTAAAATTAATCTAACAAGTTAAGTGTGAAATGTGAATGGTGTAAAAAAAAATTTAAAAAAACAAAAAAAAATACTGCAATTATTTATATGTGAACCTAAACTATTCCCCCATAAATTACAACTCGAATACAACGAGGCCTCATCCAACTGCGTCATTGAAAAAATAAAAAAGTTACAACTGTTGAAACACAAGGAGGCAAAAACTAAAAAAGTATTCTGGTCATTAACTACTTTTCAGGCGTTCGGCTTACGGGGTTAATTGGCTTCTCCATGACTATCTTTTTATTTGTTATAGGGCCACAAATGTATTATATTACACCTTGTAATTCCTACTGTAACGTGTCTATACAATATATGGGTGTCTCTATTTGACTAAAAGGGCTTGTCCAGGGCTATCTTTACTTGTAATAGGGCCACAAATATATTATATTAAACCTTGTAATTCATACTGTAATGAGTCTATACAATATATGTATATTCTAAGTTTTTTAGATGCACTAGTATCTGATAGATGTGGCTTCTACCAGTGAGATCTCTCATCCACCGTGTGCAGGCATAGAAATAATAAAGAGGTTGCCTGGCAGCTAACTTACCTGGATAACAGGTGATTTATTCATAGAATTGTATTGAGCCAGCCTGTTTTTTGCTAGGACTTGTGTAGAAAATACGGTTATGTATAATTTCAGCACTATATTTGTTTTAAGTGTTTTTTTTTTTTTTTTAGTCACGTTATTGAGATTTCTCATTATCTGATTTAGCTGGCCATTCTGCCTGCATTTATAATGTAGTTTACAGATGTACGGATGTCCTTGAGTTAACATCTGAACAAGTCTTTCACATTGACCATGTTGGAGCAGTCACATGTTCGCTGTTCTCTCAGCTGCACAGACCTCTAACACAAGAGCAAGGTAAGGAAGATATTTGTTCTCCACTTGCTCAGGGAAGTAATGGTGGAGGGGGTGTCGGTTCTACAGACAGTCATATGAGAGAGATGTTAACACTTTGCAGGCCTATTCTATTGCTGCACTTGAAACAGGCAGAAAAAAAAAAAAAAGAAATTTAATGATAATAAGGACAAAATACGTTGATTGTCTATTACCATAAAAAGGATGCTGTTTTATGAAGGCTTAAAGGGTTTTTTCCTCCACTACCCCACCCCCATCTGACATGTTTTACTTGTATATAGTGATCCCTCTATAGGGGGTTCCAAGCCCTCCATTCCCATTTCCTGGGTCAGTGGTCAACAAAGCATGCTGACGTTCAATTTAAAGGGATGCTACCTCCAAAATTTTTAAACATATTGATAAGCAGTAAGTGACTATTATATAGATTTTTTTTTTTTTTTTTTAAAGTTCCCCTTAGGAGATGACTTCTTGGTTTGTCTCTTGGACTTCCCCTCTGTGAGCGCTGATGGCACAGCAGTAAGGGCATGTTCACACGGCGGATATGGCCGCGGGTTCCGATGTGGTTTCCACGGCCAAATTGCGCCTAGTTTATTAACATGCTTTCCTAGTTTATTAACATGGCTGGCTCGCGGCGTGGTTTGCCCCCTGCCTATTAATTTGCATGGGGGGCAAACCCTCTCCAAGCCACACCCCACCCACATCGAGACCACGCCCAGCGCCCGCGTCGGGAGACGCGAGTTTGCGGCGAGGGTCGGATGAGGTTTGGCCAAACCCGTCGTGAGAACGGGGCCTAAGGGTGGCTTGACGGCTCTCTTCTAGGCCAACAGTGGATTAAGAGGCGTTGGGGTATGTTTTTACACAGCGTTTTTTGGATACATTTTTGTGTGCTATGTGTTTTTGTTGCAGCAGAAATGCACCCTATATTTTTAAATAGGGTGTCTGCTGCATCAAACAGATCAAGAATTGACATGACAATTCTTTGAATGGATCCGAAAGACGTATGTAAAACACACATTGGCGATAACTTGTCTGAACGCTGATATGTGCTTTACGTTGAAAACAATGTAAATCACACTGCACACTGTTAAATGCATGTTTGGATCAGTGTTTCGAACCCTAAACGGATGCAAACACACATCTAAGAAACGCCGTGTGGACATCCCCTAAGTGTTATCAGCAGGACCTGATAAGTGGGAAGAAAGCTGGAAACCTCCCCATTGTAGAAAAGATTAACATTATCCTTTCATGTATTGCTTACACAAGTCTAATCTTATCTAGGCCTGCCCAGAGAACAATATAGTGATCATTTCATCGAGTATTATTTTGTAATTGAGATACATGACGATAGCTAGCAACTATAGTAAGTGAGATCCAGTCTTTCCCAATACATTTTGAGAGTTTTGCGAGTGTGGAAATGGACTCGTTGTATATGTGATTTTTAATTATATAGGACTGCAGAAATGAAAAAAAAAAATGTTTTCAAGGAGTATTGGTTTTAACAAAAATACCACTTTCTTAAAGGGATTGTCTCACCATGCTGTTTTACAAGGCCACAGGCAGCTTCAAATTCACAGTTCTTGGTTAGTCTGTGGGTGGTTCTATAGCAGTGATTAGTATATCAGCTCAGTATTCCCAGCTCTTCTAATTGCAGTGACATGACGACTGCAGGAGATGTAATCTATAGTACAGAAGGCTTCAGAGCTCAAAGTAAACAATTGAAGGTAATCTTGGTTGTTTGTTTAAGATAACAAACTCAAGCCGCAGTCAGTCCTAGTGATTATTGCTCTCTGTCTGATCAAGAAAAGAGAGCAGGATGGTAACCAAAGAGATCTTGATTTTAATGGTCCCTACATGTTGACTGCCTATCATTGTAGTGAGACAACCCATTGACTTCTTTCCCCCGGCATTCAATACGCGTCGGGGAAACCGGGTGTAATTGCAGGGCGCTTTTCGGGCGTATTGCAGTGCAATTACACGCCGAATACACGGCAGAATTACGCTGTGTGAACATACCTTTAAGGACCAACCAGATACTTTTTTTTTCTTTTTTTCTCCTTATTTGTAAAATCATTGCATTCTGTGACTGTATAGTAGTAGCTCTTGTTGTTTTACTGTGTAAATAGCACATTTTTTGGCCACACAGTGCTGATAGGTGAAACATGTTAAAACCTGAATAAAGCTATGGTAGTCTGCAGTTAAGCTGCACTCTGCCTTTGTGTGCTTGGCCAACATAACGTTAGTTACAGCATTCCAAAAAACATTGTACATCGCCTTTTTAGGAAGCCATTGCAAACCAATAGAATTTTTGTGGACCTACACTTCTGTATTAGGAAGGACCATAAATAGTAGTTACCTAATAAAAATCTGTTATTAGAGTTGTACAGATAATGGACCAAGAAACGGCCAGGAAATGTAATATTTTACAGCGGTCTGCTATTTGTGACATTCTTTATGGCCGCCTGCAGTATGAGGATAGATTTACAAAGAAAAAGTGGACAATTGAATTCCTGTAGTTCGGTGATGATTACATATTGACCTCTTAGCTCCATAATGAAGTTGTGCTATCTGCTAAGCAGTGGCCTAGATATGTTCAGAAGGTTGCTAAGGCTCTCTTCACACTTAACTTTCTAGTGTATACCAAAAAAAGTATAGAAGCATATACTGTAAAATACCCATAGGTTTCATGAGCTAAAAGCAGTCAGCTGCACCAGATTAGCAGCCTGCATGTCATGACTGTTGATTCTGTTGGTTGCCCATTACTCTCCACTCTTGAATTTTTGACCATGTTTTATTTTTTCAGACACAAACCGTAATTAAGCACATTACTGATGTGAGACTACTTTTTGCACGTAACTGCATGTCCATCGAGTTCAATCATGGGGAAATATGTGGATGAATGGAGGGGTATTGGTAATTTTTAAACTCTGTTTCCCACTTAGGCTATGTTCACACAGCTCTTATAAGGGACTAACTCTAGCCCTGCTGTATTTTTCAGCCATAATGCGCGACGAAGTATGGGGCGTGATCGTCCCATCATTACGGTAATCCACCATTTCTCATAGAGAACTATGGTTTGTCTCATCACCCTGCTGCACAATTTTACGGCAAGCGGGGAGATAAGTGGCATGTCAATGATCCCTTGCGTATACGCGCCCCCCGAGAATAATTGAATGGTCATATGGGGGCCTGCGGGCTGCAAAACACCCCCCGCCCCTGTACACACGGCGTAATTGCAGGGGGAAATACGTTCCGCAATTACTGCCGTGTGAACATAGTCTAATAGTCCATTATTTAGTACCAATAAAGCTTAAACCAAACTGTTGTAGGTAGTTAACTAAGCCATTCTTGAAGCCCTCAAGTGTTCCTACTGAGACCAGCTTCTGGGGCATGCTGTTCCACAAATTCACATATATCTATATATGTGTATGAATAAACACTACTCACAAAAAGTTAAGGATATTTGGCTTTTGGTTGAAATTTCAGGTTAAACATAAAATTTACTTGGCTTTTTTTTTTTTTTTTTTAAATGAACTAAATAAGACCATCTCTAAACTTTAGAATGCACATGTCCAACTGTTCAGTGTTTCAGTACTTTGTACACAACTTGTTGATCTTTAACAAGGAGCTTAATGGTAAAAATCACAGCAGGTGTTTTGATCTCTGAATCGCCTAATAAATTTAGGGGATCAATTTGGATTGAAACTGTTGTCTCATCATTTTGCTGTTTCACATTTGACCATCATGAGACCGACAATCAAACACTGAACAATTGATCACTGTTCCTTGCCATTGCGAGGCTTCAAGCAGGATGCTCTCAGACAGTAGTGGCCACTGAGCTTAGAGTATATTAGAGATACAGTGGCACTGGAAGAGTCACAGAAAGGCAAAGAAGTGGACTTCCTTTGGCTCCATCACACACTGATGACTGCTTCATTGTAAACAATGCCGTGTGGAACCGGATGATGAATGCAACACAACTCCAGGCATGTTTAATAGAGGTGTGTGAGAGCACCGAGTGTCGTTCGGGACAAGTTTTACATCAGTGTGGTTCTCGTGTGGGCTAGACAACCAGCAAGGGTATATGACCTCACCACCAGGCACAGGCATCATCGTCTTGCATGGGCCAGGGAGCATTTACGAGGGACCAGTGCTGAAAGCTGATTCATTCTGAGCAGAAATGATGGTCGCCAGCAATGTTGGCGATATCAAGGAGAGGGCTATGCATCAGTCACAGATGAGCCTTTGGTGGTGGTGGTGTTAGCCTATGTCTTCACAAAAGACGTTAAAATGTCGTCCAAAATCCGACAGCATTTTAACATAACTAGACCACAGATTTGTGCTAAAACCGCGGTCAGTTTTCTGATTTGCCTTTGGCCCTGCATATTGAATGTACCGTAATCCAGCGGATTGTAAAAATGTGCTGTTTAGACAATGGCACAGATTTAATGCGGTCTATGGGGCACTGGTTACAGTCGGGTTTTTGATAGTCGGATACACTGTTTCGTAAACTGAGTAATTCTCTGTTTGCATCTGCATCATGGTTTGCTTCATGAGGGAAATCTGCAATACAGTCCAGGATCCATTAGACAACCGTCACCTGCAGCATCTAATGGACCCCACTGACTTGTAATGTGGTATGTCAGGTTTCCTCGATAGTGTCCAGAATGTTGATGGGAGAAATATTGCAGCTGCATGCATATTGTAAAGTGCTGCGGAATATGTTGGCGCTATATAAATAAAGATTATTATTATCCTATTGTTTCTATCAGAAATGGCGGATTGTGCATAGGAGGCATCAATGCAAATGTGAACATAGCCTAAGATAGTGGCTGGTTATACACCCTGTAAATCTTAATTTGGTTACCGGGTCTGCAGACTCAACTGACTTGACTATCCTTCTGTGCCCTACTTTAGCTGTAATCAGTGGTATATTCGGTGAGGTCAGCTACAGCGACACTTTGTCCATTATCATTTTTTTTCTTTATTATGAATTTAGAACTTATGATCCTCTCTGGTACAGAAATGTAGGTCCACATAAACTATTGTTTTGCAGTGGCTTCCTAATGGGGCACATGTTGGCATACGTTTTTTTTGTTTTTTTTTTTGTCATCTGTTTTGGAAAGCACAGCTAACTATGGTTTCCAATACAAGGGTATCCTATAGCGTAGTATACATTTTTATTGTTTTAATATTGTGGAGGTTTGCAGGTGGTTAGGGGCAGGGCTGTGGAGTCGGCAAGCCGAAGCCCCGACTCCAACTCCGACTCCTCAATTTTCCCATACTACGACTCTGGGACTCACTCTTACCATGGTGGCATGTTTAAGTAATAACTTTACTGTAGTAAAATGGTAACATCAGGCTGTTTATCACCTTATGATACAATAATCAAGCTATTTAGGAAGAACAGACACAAGCAAAAGGGTAACAATGTTTTGATCTATTTGAACACTTGTGGGTTGGTAGATTGTAAGGAAAAAAAAGCTGTATTGTATTCCAAGTCCAGTCTGCACCAACATCTGGGAATGTGTAGAAGAGACCTGGGAATAGATTTTGGTCAAGACATGTTGAATCCTGTTCCAGGCCCAGAAGGTTTCAGGCAGTATTGAAAACCAAAGGTGGATTTCCCATCCAAATACTCAAAAATAATAAAAAATAACATTTTGATTTTAGGAGCAAAACAGTAACAATGCCGTTGCCCAAGTATTAGTAGTATGTAGTATCTGTTAGTTCTGCAAGAATCTTGTCATTTGTAAGTAAATTTCTATATAAGATATGTAGAAGGATGTATATAACAATTACAGTGCAACATGTGCAAAGCTTGTAGTGGATGTGAGATATGGCGCCTGAGAAAGTTCACCGGTTTCAAAAACATCGTTTACCTTTTTGCTTGCAGTGTAAATATATTTATGGGATATGGACTTTACGAACACAAAAAAATAGTTAATATGCAAAATACTGAAGGAACATTTGTGGCTGTCTTCTGCATATTTGTTCTGTGAAATAATATCTGCCTCCATCAGATCCTGCATACATGACCTCACATCTGATCTCATTATTTCAGTAGAGTAACAGCCTCTCTACACCACCTTGGGTTGCGGGGCCCAAAAGAGGTGTCCACAGGGGGCAACATATTCTAACAATGTCAGGGTTTTTTTAAAGGAATTGCCTCAGCACCACAGTCAGTAGTTTTGATGAATGGTCTGAAACTCTTTTACTTCCTTGAAAGCAAGTGAAAAATTTTGCTGACAATACTGTTTGTCATGGAGGTGCGGGGTAAATTCTTTTCCCCTGGTGCAGCGCTTAGCCTGCTCCATGTCATCAGAGTTACACTCCTCATGTGATAGATGATTTACATGGGCAGCAGCAGCACTGGCCGGACCCTACTCCTCTTGCGAATTAATTATATATTTTGGTTCCGTAGTCGGGCCTTTTATGCACGACTCGATTCTCCTGCAAAATAGACCTCATGACCTCCACGGACTCGAATCAACAACCTGGTTTCTGTATCCAATATTAAGGTCGGTTTTACTATTGTATCAAAAACCATACAATGTGATTTTATGAATTTTATTTTAGAGTCTGTCACAGTTGAAATGTACCTATGCTAAAAATTACAATGCTTTCCCTTCTTTGTAGGTGGAAAGACTTGCAAAATCGCTAGTGTATCAAATACTGTGTATATGTTTTATCTTTCAGGTTTTATAGATCTATATTTATAGTTTATATATAATCTGTATAAAACCAATAATAAATTGCAGATGGTGAATACAATCAGCATATTATGTTTCCTAATTGCACGTTGTAAGAGTTACTTTCACTACATAGCTGTTATGTTTTCTTTTGCTCCCTGTATCAGGCGCAATCTGTTTTTTAGTTTTTTTATAAAATTTTTAACTAGCGTAGGAATATTGTTCAGCCAAAAGAAAAATTGGTAGTAACGTGGCCAGTTAAGTTTTCTCTCGTACAATGAACCAGATCCATGCTGTAAAATACCTCTCTGTTTGTGCTGCCTTGCAATTGTAAGCCTTCACACATTTCTGTTTAAACTTTATTCATACAGAAATGCATGCAATGTTTGCTTTCTGTTACGCTGAAATCTCAGATTGTGTAAGTGGAAAGAGAGCCAGCCATTTCAGCCATTTTGCAGTAGTGTCACTCTTATGATACTCTGAGTCTGTGTTTATGATGGTGTTGTTTTAGTGATTGTGTTGTTTGAAGGACAGGGGGGGTAGGGCCATGGCTGTTTAATCTTTCTAACAACCTAATTGGCAATAATATTCCTCTGCTACCAGCTTTGCAAAGTATAGTGAGCCACACCTAGCTATTTGCCAGCATGTGATATTCCTGGGGCACCTACGTTGCGAGAAAGAGAGGTGGCTCCCCGAAGGCTTAGTTTATGCGGGTACGGATGGAAACCAAACTGAAGAGATATTAAATGATTGGAGAGGTAAAGGGAGTGGTCTGAGGTAAGAGGGGGGAGGGGGAAGAATGGGCTCTACAGGAAGAGGATTTAGTGTGGCTTGTTGTTGGTGGTGGGGTGCCCCAGCACACCGTGGGCCCTTTTTCACAAAACCGCCTGCGGATCGAATTATTAAAAAAAATTCATATTCCATAATCTTTTATTATAATGTGCGCTTCTTATGGGCAGACTTCTTACGGTTTATTATGTCATTCGTTTCTGCCATGAAATCCCTCTAGGGGCCTCTGCTCTCTAATAAACCTCCAAAGACCTCCCCGTCCACTCTGCGGGTGTATTAGATGATCAGCCAGACCCAAAGAGTCTGCTATCTGTTTTGGGCCTACCTGAAATCGAATCTAGATATATACGACGTTGGGGGGCGGGGGCGAACTTTTTATAGAGAACCTATCCCCTTACCTACACAGGCGAAGAGAATGGACAGAGCATAGCCGACAGATAGGCAGATGACAATCAGGTCCTCTGAGCAGTGATAGGCCCCAACTATGAAAACTCGTACATACATATATTAGTTGATATTTTTTTTTTTTTTTTTTTTTTTTTTGCGTTTTTTTCGTTTTTTGTATTTACATGTATGTTGGTATTATATTAACGTGATAGAGCAGAATTTCATTTTTTGCCAAAGGAGGGGAACATGACGTTGGTGAGGTGCGTGGAAGTAAAGACTTACATATTCCCAATCTCTATAGGAACCCAGCCCTAACAGCTTGGTATAGCCAACCTTTGTGAATGTTAGAGACATATTATCTTTGACAAACAATGTGGAGTGTGGGTTTGTATGTCGTTTGTATTATATATATATATCATATATATATATTTATATTTAATTTATATAATATATAATATATATTTATAAATATATTTATACACATAAGAACATAACATACACACTACTCTACTTCTCTCCTCTTATTGAATTTTTATGTGGTTAGGGCCAAAAGGACCACACAGCAGGCCAAACAAAGGACCCCAACTAGTGGCAAAAAGAGTGAAGGAGACATTTATCCTGTTGTGTCCTGACTGTAGGTAGTGGTGAGTTGCTCTCTTGCTTTTTATTAGTTGCGGGTAGTCTGGTGATGTGGTAGTGATGGCGGTTGATCTGTTAGTTTTCTTGTTATATTGTTGATCTTTGTCCCAGACAGCATCGAGGCTATGCCCTACTTGTCGTGGCGTGTCGTGCGATGCAAAGCAAGCATAAGTGGGGGGAGAGTGTTATGTTTAATATTTCGGAGGGGGGACATATAGGGGTTGTCTGGTGATGTGTATCTTGTGCTAGTGTGTTTGGAGATTTTTAGTGGGTTCACTTTCCGGGGAGCGGAGTCAGACGGATGAGTTGGTGTTGGCGGGCCGCCCCCGGGGAGGAGGCATAGGGACTACAGGGGTTTGGGTGTGTTTTGGTGGTTCATGGGGTGTAGGTGTATCTCGTGGGAAAAGGGTTTGTGTCGGCTTGGTCGTGCGTGCTGACCGGGATGTCACGGTGCGAGGCTAATGGGGGGAGGCATGTTGGGTGTTGGGAGGGGGTGGGCACGTCTTACGGGGTTATGTGGGTCCCTACATCCATCTGTGGGCGAGGACAATACGGGGGTCGGTTGATGTGGGCGAGGAAAGTGGAAGGGGTTGAGCCGAAGAACAACTAAGCGAGAACCTGCTGAACTCTGGCTGAAGTATTTTCAGGCGTGACTGGGGGGTGGACGTGGGGGTGGGGGGGATGGCGAGGGTCGGGCGGGGGGAGTGGAGGTGGAGAGGGCTGGGGGGTGAGAGGGGGGGCGGGGATGGGGGAGATGTGGGTGGGGGGGGGGGGGGGGGGGTTGGGGGGGGGGGGCGTGTGGGTGGGGGGGGGGGGGTGGGGTGGGGCGGGCGGGGGGGGGGTGGGGGGGGCGGAGGGCGGCGGTGGTGCGACTGGGGAGGGGGCCGTGGAGGCGGCGTGGGGATAAGGTTTGGGGCGGGGGAGGCTTACGGGGGGGGATAGTTGTGCGGGGGGTGGGAATGGGTGTGGGAGGGATGGGGGCGCGGGGACGGGGTGGGTGGAAGGGGGTAGGTGATGGGAATAAGGTTAGTGTTTGTTGTTTTTCGGGTTATTTATTTTGACTGTTTCGGTGTTGTTGAGGTTTGCTCCGTAATGATGAGAAGAGAGTGGAGGGAAGACGTTCTGTAAGAAGGAAAGTAGGTTTCAAGAAGAGGTTTATGGAGGGAGGAAAGGGTGAGAGGTTAGTTTATGAGAGGAGAGAGGGGTATCAGTGGAAGGAGGGAGAGGGACGGTCCAGGTTATTGAGTTAGTAGTTAGAGGGAGAGGTTTAGTTCACCCCTGTTTTAGTGTGGGTGTGGGGGAGGGGGTTTTTTGCTTCAGAGGTTCACTGGTTCGTGCTTGTGTGCCCTCTCTCTCTCCTTGCCAATAGTGTCTGTTTGCAGAGAGGGCTTGTCTGTTTTGCTTCTGATCTAGAGGGCTGGATGGATCGGCTGTGTTTATGTGGTTCTAGGAGATGTGTTTTTGACTGCTTTCGCTGTTTGTGTCTTGATACTGTTTGATATAGGAGTTGTAGAGAGGAATGTTAGAGAGGAGGAATTGTTTTATGTGAAGCTGTGTTATGTTGTGCTAAATAGAGCAGAGGGGGATGGGAGATGTTATTGCGTATAATTATTAAATCTAGAGGGGTATATGAGTGCAATATGGGGGGATGATGATGCATGATATAATTTATATTGTGATGCGGATGGTGGTTATCATATATCTCCCTCATGCTTAAGCTATACATAAGTATCCACATCTCCCAGCAACTACAGGGCGAGTGTAGTTGTTACTTTACTATACTCAGGATGTGTCACTAATACAGGAGGGAGAGAACATTATTGTGTTGTTTTTGTTTTGTGTTGTTTAGTCACTAATTCATGAGGATGAGAAAACATTTTATAGAGAAGCAAGGCGAGGTAGGAGAAAAATATAAGAGTTACACGATTCCCCCCCTACTCTGATCATGTATTAGTAATTAGTATAGTCCAGTAGTTCCTAAGACATATCATGATTATAGTAACAGACTGGGTCACTGGCTGCACATTCTATCTGTTGTAGAGAGCGGAGGGGGAAGCTAGGAGGCAAGCAGGCACCACACAGGGGTTAATCCAAGCAAAGCCGCATGGACAACAGACAGGACAACCCTGATCGTGTCTCCTTCCCCTACCCCCTTATGGGCTACATCACGCAGAGGTGGGGCACACACAGGGGTTTTAGCCAAGCAAGCCGCTATGGGACAACTGAACTCACCAGAGCAAGTCCTCCTCCCCTCACCCCCTCCACTACAGAAGCATCAGAAGCATTCTGTGCTCTGGGAGGGGACTAGGGGCTCTAGGGGCTTCTCTCTCGGCTGCCCGACACCCTTCCTGTCTTCAGAATGGGATTTGAGGTCCATTCAGAACTGACAGACAGTAAGATATAAGGTAAGATGTAAGATAAAGGATCAACAGGTCTTCGGCTAGCTACTATTAGAGATCTGAGAAGCTGATGTTAGTAACTACTAACAGGGCTTTATTAGCTCAAAATCAGTTAGGGACATAGTTAGGCCATTTGTAATGAACATATATTGCAAAGCTGGTGCTTGGTGGTTTTTTTTTTTAAAGATTCTTTAATTACAAAACCCAATTCATTGTTTCAGCGAGGGACAACCACCTTTTTCTTTAAGTTTTAGAGATATAGATATATATTTGTGAGGGGTTGGGTTAGGTTAGGGGGGATTGTTAATGTGGTTGAGGGTTTTGGTTTAGGGAGTGGGGGTGGTTAGCCCTCTGCCCTCAAGTCTTAAGCTGGTAGCAGCTGGCTGGTCTCTGGGTCTTTGTCTGACAGAGGACAGGGGACACAGCGCCAAAAACCAAAAAAATAGTCAAAAGTTCCAGGCTTTAATGCTGGGTTTATTATGTAGGCAACAAAATATAACACAGCCTTTTAATGTCAGGGGCAAACATTTTTAAAACACATAATCACTGCTTCGGTCTGAGACTCTTAACTCTAAACAAGTTAAAGTAATGGTGGCACGCTGAGCTACACCAGGAGAGGCCATCACTCAGTGCCCTCTTGTACAGAGGGACCTTTACTCGCTGTTTGATTAGTAGTAGTAAAAGTAACAGGTAGTTAAAGTAAAAAGTAGTAAAAAGAGTTGAGTAGGAACCTTGGGGCTGCTTACCTTGGCGGCTTGTTATAGTTGCATTCCACCCGCAGCCATGCATTGGACAGGCCTGCTGCGAGACCCTGGCTTCTTCTTATAGGCCTGAGCCCCCCGTCTCCCCTCACTCCTCCTTCCCTCGCCTCTCCTGGGGCATGGGAGTGGACCACCACCCACCAGAAGCTCTTTTGTCCACGTCCAGGAAATAAAAGCCGACCCGGGGGAGACATCCAAAGCGGATTGGAACGCGCTTCGTAAAAAAACGCCATGTCAGTAGCTTATAGGTTGCTTCTGACAACACAAGACTGTCGGGCTCCTCCCTTTTCCACGTGGTCAATGGCCATCGGTACCCATCGGTGGTTGGTGAGGGGTTGTTGGGTTGACACGCATCTATCCATGCAGTACCCGTTAATAGTCATATGAGGAGGTGTTCTAAGAGGGAAATGTAAAATATCTTTCCTCAAAATATCGCAGCCTTAGTCACCCCTGTCTCACAATATATATTATATAATATTAATATATCCAAAAGGAAAAAACTTGCAGCACTAACTTGGTAATAGTAAAAAAAGTAGTAGTGTTTTATTCCACTGTTAAACCACTACTAGTTTTTTATACGATTACCAAGTGAGTGCGTTGCTGCGAGTTTTTTTTTTTTTTTTTTCCTTTTGGATATCGATATGATCATAGAAGTCTTTTGGTCTGGTTGTTGTTTTCTGCGTGCTGCACCCAAAACACTTTTTCATGTTGGAAGTGCTGTGCTTTTCCTCTTTTATGTATTTTATATATATAATATATATCATATATGATTATATATATATATTATTATATATTTTATATTATTTATATATATAGATATATATATATTAAAAAAAAAAACCCTCATCTTTCTCAGTCCCCTAAAAATGCAGCATTTGTTTTTTAATGGGTTTGTGTAGTGTAAAGGTAAGTTTACACTTACACTGCGTATTTGGGGGCGTAATTGTTCCGCAATGCGGAATGAGAAGTACTTAGCCGCAAACGCCCCAAAATAATACGGTAATTCATAGCTCTCATTGTGGATCGCGTGTTATGATTAACCTACCGTAAAGTGGTTCGGGGGCTGGAGCTGAGCATAGAGCACTCTAGGGGTATGGTTCACACGGCGTATTGGGAGTGGTTGCGTATGATTGATAGAGTTGGGGGGGTGCGTCTGATTACGCGCGGGCAATCTATGACTGGCAATATGGTCGGGGTTTTCAATGTTTTGGAACAGCGATAACCACGTGCTGATCAGCGCACTTTTCCAAAGCATGGGAGGTTCGGGTGTTTGCTTGGCCCCCATCCCTGGCCGGTGGCTGCTGGCCCCATAGACATGCATATGTGTGAGATGACAGCAGCAAGTTATTTTCCACAGCTGTTGGGGGATGGCTACGCGAACACAAATTTTGATGGATAGGAGCCTCACCCCACTTGAGATCAGAGGGCACAGGAACGCGATTAAGTAGGGTGTACACGTAGATGTACTTAGTGTGCCGGGGGGGCGGGGGGTGGGGGTCCGTTCGTAGACATCTTCAACGACTCGTTAGTACTTTATGAACTCGGGTTAGGGGGACACCCACGAGACTACGATCGTAAATTCAGTTTACGTTGAGCCTGCGTGAGAGCTATGGGATTACGTGTAGACTGCACGGTCGCATTTGTCGCGGACAGGTATTTATAATTATGTAAGAGCGAGTTCGTAGCTAAAATAAGCTGTTAAGAGGATGAACATACACACCTTAGAAGGGAAGGCGGTCTGGGCCAGCGCCATACATGACTTGTAAGTGGTAGCAGGCTTTTCATAGACAGCGAGGGGGGGGGGTTGGTTGCACACTACGGTAGCGTTGCATATACCCAGGATTTGCATAGATGTTGATGAGGGGGTGAACATATCCCTTACGGTCATAGATTTATCGGTTTTATAGATAGATTAGTAGTGTAATGCACTTTGCTACTGAGCGATGTGTCTGGTATTGAAAGGTATATATATATTTATTTATATAGATAGACACGTATGATTAGGTATACAGCCTTGGATGCTAAGACGAAGACAGGTGCGTATCGGTGTGTCGAGGAGGTCCCTCTTAGGGTAATGTATGTAATTCCTGTTTGTTTAATACGTGTTGGGGTGGTATTGTAATTGTATGGGTGTCACTGTAGAAATGATATTTAAGCCATGTTGATGGTAACAAATGGAGGATTTATTTACTAAGACATGGGTGACAGTGGGTTTATGACATTAATGGTGTAGATACCGATATTTGTAACATTTACCACGGTGTGATACGTTTAGTAAAGCGCAGTCAGGGATGTTTCCAGGTTATAGACGCAAGGGAGTGAGTGGGTGTTTGTATGTGTTATCGAGGACAACGATTGAAATTCGTATATTATTAGTTCATTTAGTAAGCTTCTGGTGTGGCTAACAGTGCTATTGAGGAGGGGAAAAAAGTGACTAGATTGAAGGGATGGCCAGTACCTCGGCAGATATCCTGCAGAGTAAGCGGGCGTTTCGTCCACCCGCTCTGCTGGCAAAGTGTGTACATGCCTCGGGTGTCTATGACCCGTCCAGAGCCTATCCAGATAATGGAATGCTTGTGGGCTCCTCATACTACACTCATTCGTTGCTCAGTGGCTTGACTCCGGGTGTTGGGCTCTTGCGAAATTGATGGGAACAGTGTATAGTTAAGGTGTCTGCACAGTTCATCGAGAGTTGAGGTATGTGCTGATGTCATGACAGCAGAACATTGCATAAGCGCAGATATACCACATTGTTATGTATGCGATCGTTGATAAGATGGATGGATATACATTGGGATCATCAAAAAAAAAAAAAAAAAAAAAAAAATCATATATATAGTATATAACTATTGATGAATGAATGGTACCTGCTGTTTATTGAAAAATGAATGATATTGAGATTGTGGGGGTGGTGTAGGGTTGCACAAAGGTGCTACAGTTTCGATTCTAAGAAAAAAACTGGAAACTCTCTCTTGTTCGAATGGTGCCAGCGTGTGTTGATTGGCTCTCCACAGCGAGAGAACAAGGGTCATTTGATTCATCAGCAATGATGTGTTGCAGTGATTTCGGATACACTAATTTGGTGTCCTTGTGACAGTGGTAAAATTGACCAACGATATAGCTGCACATGTTGGTTTGACCCACAAAAGCAGCTCAAGTAAAGTAAGAGTGTAGCGTAAGTAGTGGGACAAAATCCCATTGCAGGGTGTATAATATTACAATTGATGTTCTCTACTCCTGAGAGAGACGTTACCCTCTATTCTGTGATTAAGGCCTTTGTATGACAGTGCTTGTGATCCAGATATATGTATATGATAGATTTTGTGTGGGTAGTTAATCTTCTGGTTTGATTTGATTTAGCATAATTGAAGACAAATAAAGGGGTCAAAGACGATACCACTCATTTTGTCTTGATCAATAGTGTGGACCATCTATATATGAGGTATGTTTACTACAGTCAGTCTACGCATTTGGCGCCAACCTAGAATAGTAATGAGTGTTGTAATGCATGTTTACACATAAACGTAACCTTACAAGCTTGATTAACTGGCAGCAGCGCCACACTTTTTGGCATGCGCTCAACTCACAATGCTCTTTTTCCGTAGTATGGACCACACTCAAAATAGGAAGGTGGACTTTGCGCATATTACTGACCTTGACTTCACACAACCTCCTGTACTGAGATGGGACCGTGATTCTTCATTGAGTGGTTAAGAGGTAACTTGATTTCATCCGAATTTGAATACATGAAATGTACACCTGTAAGTAGCTGGTTGGGAATTGTAGGTGACTGCATTTCACTACCGGAATGAGAGGGGAATCTTTCCATTTGCATGCCTCGATGAGTGTTAGAGCATGCAGTTGCTACTTAATGGAGTGAAAGGAAGAAATAAAAGAGGTAGGACATATAAGAAGAAAGAGGGCAATAAAGTGTAGTCGGAACATCTAATGTCAGACAGAGTATTCAGGGAAGATACTAAGAGGAGGGGCTTGGAGATTGTGGAGATGTCGTGTTGAGATTCGAACAACGCTGGCCCCACAATACTAGGTTGTTAATAAGATGGGCCACACACAGTCCGAGCTAAATCACAGGGGGCTGTTTGTAGGTTTGTCTGTGTCTGTGTATGGGGAGTACGTGTATTGAAAAAAGTGGAATTAAAGCATCAAGACACTTGTACTAGTATATCTGTAGAGAAATTGTATTTAATATAAAAAGAAAGGGAGAGGTCGCACAAGTACAAGGAAAAAAATAAAAAAGTGGACAATGGCGCTTGTCGTTAATGGAATATGTGTAATGGCGGGTATCGGTGTGTCGTAGGTCTGGCGGAATATTGGAGCAGCAATTATGCGTCCGAAATGTAGTTAGGGGTCAACATTCCGGTAATTCACATAGCTCTCTCATTGAGAGTTTTTTTGATTACTGTTCTTGAGACCACCATAGCGCACGCAAGTACTACACGCAGGGATGAAAAACGTTCATTTCATTCGTCCCAAGACACAAGGTAATGACTGGGGAAGGGAAGATAGAATATTGACATGTGTGTCACGTGAGCTAGACGAGGGGACATTGATGGCCAAGCTGACTAGGCGTGACACAGTAAAACGTGACTTAGCTTGTCATTAGCTATCTGACTACCCTATAGGATTGTGTATCAAACGGTGGTTATGTATTGCCAGCACGTAGGTGCATGCGCAACACAAAAACGTTTCTTCTTGTGTTATAGAAGTATGCCGACGCTGGCCAGCACACTACTTCTAAAGTTTTTGGTGGAGAGGGAGTAGAGAGGGCATGACGGCGAGGGCATGATTTAGTGAGGGCATTAAAATTATAGGGGAGTTAGTCAGTTCATTCAGTTAGGCTGTTCTCTTTGTAGCTTGCTTTTCTCAGTCTACTGAGATTGCCAGGCGGTGTTTCTTGACACCTCCCAGCCTGGGTGCGAGCGCTTAACTGAAGGGGGGTATGACCTCATCCTCCCCTTCACTTGTTAATGCCGTCTCGACTCACAAAGTAAGTGTGTTCAAACTCCCCCCCCCCCCACATTCAATGTCAACTGTGTCGTTCCTCTCCCATTTGACAAGGTGTCACTTATTTGTAGAGCTGTTTACATGACAACAGCGCAATTTTCAGTCTTAGACAGCCATCTTATGAACTCGGGACACTGATCTATTTTACTACTCACAGCTGGAGGTTTGTGTACAGTTGAAAGCGATCGGTCATTCTATGAACTCCTCCAGAGCAAAGAAAAAAATCCGTCTCCGCTTCGTATGTCAGGAAGACGTTAGGAACCGAGGAACTAACATCAGCTGTTTTCTGATTGTAGTAGCTCGTGCTGCAGTGTTCAGGATGAGGAGCTGGTGCTGTGGTAGTGTGAATATTGTTGCGGCCTCTTATCTGAGTGGAGCGCAGGCCCAGGAATGCTTGCTGCACGTTGGGAATACACAGAGACGAACAGAATGTAAATTAGTGTCGTAGCCAGCAGGCAATGATAATGAACGAGGTGGGATCCGACCGGCATTGGGGAACAGTGTTTACAGAAAGAAAACGAAGATAAGTCATCCTGTGAAACAAGACCGTCTTGAAGTGACATACAGTTGGGAAAGTTTGCATAGTTTCACAGAGTCGGGTCACTTATTCTGAAGACCATTTAATGAAATGATACAACCCCTTTAACTTCCATTATCCCCAGTGCGTTAAGGCCAGGAAGAAATTGCACTTTTCACCCGGCATTCAATACATGTCAGGGAAGACGTAAGTAATTCATGGCTATGGCGATGTTAAAATACCATCAGAGTTTTGACACCATTTTAACATATGCTATGTAGACATAGCCAAAGATGCTGCAGAAGTAAATTGTTTCAGATCCTTTTTTTTTTTTTTTTTTTCCCTGCTTGCCAAAACGTAGTTGTCATATGCGTCTGTGCTTTGAAATAAAGCTTTACATGCTTCACTTTGGCACTGCCTTCAACTTATTACATGTTGTAGAGGAAAACACACTGACTCTTGTCCTTGATAATGTCACTGCGTAGTTGCAGAAGTATCAGCACAGCATGTTGTCGATGAATAACAGAGGCTTTGTGTCTACTGTTTTGTCAAAACAACGCACGGAGACGGTCTCGCGTTTTTGCCGTCAGCCCATACAGTTGATTGTATGGGAAACCGACCGGAAAATGCCTGCATATTTAGGAACATGTTCCTAATTCCACCGGCGCCAGCAAACGATTAGGAAAAAAACAAACTGTGTAGACTACAGGTCGTTTTTTTTTCTCTTAAAGTCTATGGGCATGCAAAACCATCAGATTTTCAGGGGTTTTAGAATCCACTAAAAACGGACAATAAATACAATTGTTCCATACTGGGTGTGCAGCAACACTTATGGTAGTAAATTTAGATGAGGTTGCATGCCTAAAATGCTGAGCTTTGACTGGTTTTGTGCATGCGGTTCTAATACCTCTGTAAAAAAAAAAAAAAAAAAAAAAAGTTCCCCTCTGGAGGGGTGGCTTTTAACCACATTGATTTTGAGGTAATGGTTTCTATTCTGTACTGTTGGTAGAACTATGTGACTGATCGTACTTTATGGGAAACATGTGGGTAGGTGTCAAGTCCTGCTTTAAAATGGAATTGACATCTCCATAAAGCTTGTCAGCAGAGGGAAGCATGAAGTAAAATTTTCTGGTAGATAACTGTGCTGACCTTGGACTTGATATAACACAGTGGACCAACAACAGCAGATAACATGGCTCCCCAAACCATCATTGACTGTGGAAACTTCACACTAGACCTCAAGTATCTTGGATTGTGGCCTCTCCACTCTTCCTCTGGACTTTGGGGCCTTGATTTCCAAATGAAATGCAAAATTAAATTTCATCTGAAAACAGAACTCTGGACACCGAGTAACTGTCCAGTTCTTGTTTTCCTTATATCAGGTGACACTTCTGATGGTGTCTCTGGGTCATGAGTGGCTTGACACAAGAAATGTGATACTTGTAGCCCATGTCCGGGATATGTCTGTGTGTTGTGGCTCTAAGGCCATGGTTCACACGGCTTAAAATGGGCCGTATTTCGGTCCGTAATTACGCGCCGAAGTGCGCCAATTACGGGCCGAAAACGGCCATTCATTACGGTAATTCAACAGTTTCATAGAGAACTATGGATTACGTCTCCTCTCCCCGCCGGCGAACCCGCCGGGCGGGGAGATAATTCACCTGTCACTTTTAGCGGCGTTTTACGCGCCGCTAGCAGTGATAGTCAATGGGCCGGCGAAGTGCGGCCCCCTGTTTTACTCCCCCGCCCCCGCCCCCCCCCGTCCACACGGCGTAATTGCGGGGCGTAATTACGTCCCGCAATTAAGCCGTGTGAACATAGCCTTAGAGTACAAATTCCAGCCGCAGTCCACTCCTTGTGAATCTCTCCTGAATTCTTGAATGGCCTTTTCTTGAGAAACCTTTGAAGGCTGCGGTCACCCCTGTTGCTTGTGCACTTTTTTTTTTTTTTTACCTCATTTTTGTTCTTCCACACAACCTTCCATTTATATACTTTGCTACAGCACCCTGAACCACCAGCTTCTATAGAAATGATCTTTTGTGGCTTATCCTCCTTGTGGAGGGTGTCAGTGACTGTCTTCTGGACATCTGTCAGGTTAGGAGTCCTCCCCATAATTGCGTAGCCTACTGAACCAGACTAAGGGACCATTTAAAGGCTGAGGGCTTATCCCCACGGCACAGGTTATTGGCCGGTTTTTCAGACGGTTTGTGGTTTTACAAACCGTCTGAAACTGACATGCAAGCCTTTAATAGAAAATCCGTTCAGCAGTCTCCACTGCACGGATTTTCCGCCGGACGTTTTTTACACCGCCGGTGATCCAAACAACATAGACTGTGTTCATTCTTCCTCCTGCTTTTTGGGCAGAACATGCACATGTGGGTGCGAAGGGGGGCGACTTGAATCCACAAACTGCGGACAAAAGCCGTCCCCCCCCTGACAAAAAAGACAAAATATCAGTCAGGAAATCCAATCGGTATTTGCGCTTTACCGTGTAAACGCAGCGCTAGGAAACCTTCCCATGTGACACCGTGAGTCAACCATATCAATATTTTGTCACACTATTCTAATTTTCTAATATACTGAATTCTGGGTTTTTATTAGTTGTAAGCCATAATCATCCACATTAAAAGAAATTAAACAGTTGATTGAGAGATAGATATATACACACACCTCTGTAATGAACCTACACAATGTCGGTTTCTCCATCTGACTTCACTTTTCTATACATGCATGCATGCAATCAAATATACATAAAAGCAATAACTAAAGTGCATTTAGGTATACTCACTGCATGCATGCACACTTTCACATAAAGAAACACACATACACAGAAACCACTCCATGCATGCGTGCACACAAAGAAACACATATGTATTAACTTCTTATGTATTCTTTTTCCTCAACGGAGCAGTGATAGTAGCTGGTGATTGGGGGGGAAAATGGGAATTAAGCATTCTGTGTGTCCTTGATTATGACATATATTTCTATAGCAGGCAGTTTCAGTCCGCTGAGCGCCTGATTTAGATGTCAGTGGTACATACATCCAATGCGCACCAGCACTGCACAGTACATACTTGGCTGAATATGCTTGGCAGAGCAGCTGATCAGTGTTTCTTTGTTATTTACTATAGTAAATGTGATGATCAGGACTCTGTATAACTGTGTCACTTCCCTCACCCACCCCCTTCGCACTATTGGTTACAGGCAGGAAATTTGGCAGCCTGTTTTGTTTGTGGCATATACTTGTATGACTGGCGGCACAGGACCACAGTGTGGCAATAGGCAGCATATACAGCTCATAAGCAGCAATATACATATACATGCTATAGTTACTGCTCATTGGCTGTAAGTGCTGCTGATATTTAAAGCAGCCATTCTGCACTCTCATGCTGCAAAAAAAAAAAAACGCCCTCTTAGCTGCTGAATTTGTAAGCTGTCATCAGCTGACTGTGATCATATAACTAGAAAAAAAGAACTTCTAATTATGCATCCCTAGTCAACTACCTAAAGGTGCACTGCAATAAAATGACCTGTTTACACCTATACATGAACACATTTTACATCCACTTTGAGCAGATCCATTACTTAGATGTACTTAGGAGTTTCACCCTATTTTTAATTAAAAAAATATGTGTGTATATATGTGTGTATATGTATATATATATATATATATATATATATATATATATATATATATATACACACACACACAACGGCAGCACTGCGTAGGAACAGTCCTGATGAAAAGCAGGGTGCCAGCGAAGTAATAAAAGCTTGGAAAATAGCTTCATCCAGATATAATAAAGAAAGTTCTTCACAGCACTCTTCAGGTGAAAAAGAAAAAAAACTGTTTTATTTCCACATGCTTACACCGACGATTCGGCTCCCTCACAGAGCCGTTTTAAGACATATATCACATTTTATCACTTGGATTTTTTGTATTACACTGTATTTGTAATAATGGTTAATTATTTGGTAATTGTTTGTTCTTTATATTCTGATGTAATTGCACTTTTTGGTCACTTGAAAACGGCTCTGTGAGGGAGCAGAAACGTCGGTGTAAGCATGTGGAAATAAACAGTTTTTTTACTTTTTCACCTGGAAGAGTGCTGTGAAGAACTTTTTTTATTATATATAGAATTCTAAATTATCTCAGAAAAGTGAGTACACCCCTCACAATCTTTTCATCAGATGACACTTTGATACAATGTAAAGTAGTCAGTGTATGGCTTGTATAAGGGCATGTCCCCACGGCATCGGTTTGCAGTTTTGCAGACCGTCTGAAAAACCAGCCACAAAGTAACACACCGGCCCGCTATGGAAATCCCGTGCAGCAGTCCCCACTGCACGGGTTTTCCGCCCAGCGGTTTTTCAAACCACCGGCCGCCCGAAAACCGTTGAACATGTTCATTCTTCCGTCCAGTTTTCGGACCGAATATGAACATATCAGTGGGAAGGCTTTTCTCCGCAATAAACCAAACGGTATTTGTCCTTTGCCGTGGGGATGAGCCCTAAGGGCGCGTCCACACTGCACAGGACAAACCGGCCGGTATTTGTCCTGTTTTGTGGCCGTCCGCGATGAGCGGAGAACAGCCCTCCCATTGAAGTGTTCATATTCCGTCCGGAAACCGTACAGAAGAATGAACATGCTCAATGTTTTTTGAGCGACCCGTGGGCGGGAAAACCCGTGCAGTGGGGATTGCTGCACGGGTTTTCCCATAGATAACAATTGTGCTCCTTTCCGGACGTTTTTTTCAGACCGCCTGAAAAACCGGCCGAAAACCCTTGCCGTGGTGACATGCCCTAACGGTGTAAATTTGGTGTGCCCTCAAAACAAATCAACACACAGCCATCAATGTCTAAACAGCTGGTAACAAAAGTGAGAACACCCCTAATGAAAATGGATAAATTGTGCCCAAAGTGTCAATATTTTGTGTGGCCACCATTATTTTTCAGCACTGCCTTCCACTCCTCCATGATGACAGCACGGAGCTAGAAGATGTTAGAGACCTTGTGCTCCACGTTCTGTTTGAGGATGCCCCACAGATGCCCAATAGGGTTTAGGTCGGGAGACATGTTAAAAAGGTGCTGAACTGGCCAAGCATAATTTTCTTTAGCAAGGCAGTGGTTGTCTTGGAGGTGTGTTTGGTGTTATCATGTTGGACTACTGGACTGTGGCACATAAGGGAGGAGAGCATGCTCTGCTTCAGTATGTCACAGTACATGTTGACATTCATGGTTCCCTCAATGAACTGTAGCTCCCCACAACCAGTTGCACTCATGCAGCCCCAAACCATAACACTCCCACCACCATGCTTCACTGTAGGCAAGACACACTTGTCTTTGTACTCCTCACCTGACTGCTGCCACACACACTTGACACCATCTGAGCCAAATATTATCTTGGTCTAAGCAGACAACAGTAGAGGGTCCTAGCAATCCATGTCCTTAATCTGCTCGTCTTCAGCAAATTGTTTGCGAACTTCTTTGTGCATCATCTTTAGAAGAGGCTTCCTTTGGGGACGAACGCCATGTAGACCAAGTTGATGCAGTGTGCGTCATATGGTCTGGGCACTGACAAGCTGACTTCTCACCACTTTAACCTCTGCAGCACTGCTGGCAGAACTCGTACATCTATTTTGAAATGTCAGTCTCTGGATATGACACTGAGCATGTGCACTCAACTTCTGCGGCCCAAAACCATAACACTCTGACCACCATGCTTGACTGTAGGCAAGACATACTTGTCTTTGTATTCCTCACCTGGCTGATGACACACACGCTTGACACCATCTGTACCAAATAAGTTTATCTTGGTCCACAGGACATGGTTCCAGTCGTCCATGTTCTTAGTCTGCTTGACATTAGCAAACTGTTTGCGGGCTTTCTTGTGGATCATCTTTAAAAGAGGCTTCCTTCTGGGATGACAGCTATGCAGACAAATTTGATGCATGGTGCAGCGTATGGTCCGAGTACTGAAAGGCTGACCTTGCCCCACCAACCTCTTCAGCAATTCTGGCAGCACTCATGCCTATTTTGAAAAGACAGTCTCTGGATATGATGCTGAGGATGTGCTTTCAGCTACTTTGGTCGACCATGGCGAGGTCTGTTCTGAGTAGAACCTGTCTTGTCAAACCGCTGTATGGTTTTGGCCACCATGCTGCAGCTCAGTTTTAGGGTGTTGGTAATCTTTTTATGGCCTAGGCCATCTTTATGTAGAGCGATGATTCTTTTTTTCAGATCCTCAACTATTTGCCATGTTGAACTTCCAGTGACCAGTGTGAGAGCCATAACACAAAACACACTTGCTCTCCATTAACACCTGAGACCTTGTAACACTGAGTCACATGACACCGTGAAGGTAAAAAAAATGGCAAATTGGACATCAATTGTTCATTTTCAGTTAGGATTGTACTCACTTTTGTTTCACACACACACACACACATACATATATATATATATATATATATATAATATATATATATATATATATATATATAAATATATATATTATATATATTATATATATATATAATATATATATATATATATATATATATATATATATATATATTATAAGCTATATAGCACATGGTCAGTCAAATCCCACACCCCGATTTTATTTTTTTACCGTTGTGGAATTTGTTTTGTTTTTCTTGGCATATGTACGTTTTGGGTTTGTTGGGTTTCAGTAAAACTGGGCTCCCTGTATAAATAATGGTTGATTCTACTTATCAGACCTGATAAGTGGATCCACAAGTTAGTTACCAAGTAGACCCCAGGTTAATCACCCAGTGTCCGTTTATACTAGTGCGTGCTGGTGCCTGCTGCAGCTTCATCAGCCGATTTTTATTTTGACTTTTTGTCAACATTTCTGATCTATACGGGGCTGCCTTGAAAGAATATTGGACTTGGTCTTTTTGTGATACGGTATGTCTACATCTATGCCTTTATAGGGTATAACACTGGAAGAAGAGTTTCTGAATTGATATACTAACCTATGTTGGTACCGTTATGCATGTAATGTATGTCATATATCAATAGACTTCCTTTATATTGCAATAATATATTCACTGGAAAGTTTGTAAATGAGTAGTGTTGTAGAAGAATGCATGAGAGTATAGTGTACTAAATGGTGACTCTTCTTTTATTTTACCAGAATGCCGCTGGTTGCCCGCTGTATTGAACCACGCCCTGTGTGCCGGCAGAAGCTTCCCAATGTCCGAAGTGAACTGGAATGTGTGACAAACCTCACACTATCTAATGTCATTCGCCAGCTAGGAAGCCTTAGTAAGTGAGGGGGATGGAAATTCTTCTGGAGAAGTGTTGCAATGTACAAATGTGTTATTTTAGAACTGGAGTGCAAAATACGGGAGTTGAAACTGTCCTTTAATGCTCCCGCTCTATTACGAGTCATTTTATAATCCTACTTCTCGCTGGTGGTTTAGTGGCTTGCAGTTTATAATCATTCTGTCCTTCCTGTAATGGACCATGCACTGACCTCCTAGACCACCTCAGATTCCCTGTAGGTAAAATGCAGACACAGAACTCTCCTATATTCTAATTGAGCTGAGCTGGAACAACCAAATTTGCAGACATGTTTGATAACAAATAGCATAATGTAAGAATTAAAAAATAAATAGAAACATTATAAAGTGGACAACTCCGTTAAGTATATAAAATTTTTTTATCTATATTATAGGAAATCCTACAATTTTCTAATATACATGTGTTAAAAAATTTTCTCCTGTGCCTTTTATACTAGTGCAGTAGACCCCTGTCTAGAGGGGAAAAAAAAGAGGTACAGCCCACATTTCTGTCCATGGAGGACCTGTGTGAACAAAACAGTCATGTTACCCCTGGTATCCAGATAGTAGGAGAAGGAGCACCTCCAGCAGTGTCTTATTGTGTCTGTGGGAAAAAAGAGACAGCAGTTCTACAGATAACCACACAGTGAAGAAAATGCTGGAATAACAGTATTGATAACCATTATTTCACCATTACTTACTCAGTTACCCCATAAATGTCTTAACCCTGCTGCTAACGGTTTGCCACGAGATCACATGACTGACACCGTGGTTAGTCCGTACAGTTATTCCATTGGAGCCATAACTATGGACGTGAATGTGGGCTGTAGCATTCTTTTAATTTCTGCATTTATATAAAAGAGGTATAGAAGCAGAATTTTTAATGCACGTATATTAGAAAATTGTATGACAAACCACTGCTAGGCACTTACAACACTAGGTCGTGCTTGGCAAAAGAGAGAATCGGAAATTGAGATCCAGCATGCAAACTAGTCATTATAAGGACGGTCAAGATGTCCCACATTAGATTGCCATAGGAAGTCTCCAAACTTAGCATTGGCCACCAAACGTTCTCGAACAGGCATGAGCAGCTTAAAATAATGGAGATGTGAAATAATATAAATTCATTATAAACTGCACACACCATTCCTTGGTAGACTTTGGTGACAGCCATATGCAGTCACTTTTCTTCACTTTTATAGGAAAAGTCTTTCAGATACCTGGAGAGCAACAATCATGATTCTGAGCCTTACAAGCTGAAGTAACTTTTTTATGTAAAGAGGAAGGTTTTTGATGGATGTACTCTTGGTCTAAAAAAGATACTTTGTCGGGTTTGTTCTGCTTCAGCTTTCAGTGTGTTCAAAAGGAGGCGTGTATCATTTGTTTGAACAACATATCATGTGATCCAGCAGGCTTGACATCAAAATGCCTTTTCCCACAGTGTGCTCCCTTTAGTCAAACAATGGTCTGTTTATGTAAAGAGCGGGGAGTAGCTACAATGTAGCTGAGTGGTTTGCACATTTGCCTTTCAGCATAGGCATCCTATCTTCAAATCTCCACAGGAACCAAACATGTAGTGTTTTTTCTTTTCTTGGTGCACATACTAGATTGGCGTTTCTTTATTATTTTTATTTATTTGCACTGCTTGACTTATTACTAAGGGGTACAGCGGACAGAAGTAGAATGACAACACTTAGGTTTGAACACTCGCTCAGCAGTAAGTGTGTGTGATTACTAGGCAGGGAAGAGACTGACCGTAGCTGTCTGAAAGGAGCAGTAATAATGTCAGAGCATGTGCGGTCAGGACTATGGAGCACTCTTTTCTAGAGGATACAACGAGTAACGAGTTGTACACTATGGATCACTAAGGGAGCAGCTAAAACGAAAATGGTCCAGAATTTTTAATAATGATGAATGGTGAAAATATTTATTCTTTAATTTGCAAGCTTCCCACATCAATTTTACTTCATGGTAAAACCCCTGAAGGTTCAGAGCGTAAGTGCCATATTCCACCATTAGAACACACAATTGATACCAGTGCATGGTTTTTAGAAAAGCAACATTGATGTGTATATAAAGATATCACAGTTACCTTGAGCTGCTTTATTTGGTTTTGAATTTGCTTTAGATTTTTATAAACCTATCTTACCAACCCTTTTTTTCTGCAGGTTGCTATGCAGAGGATATATTTGGGGAGTTGTTCAATGAAGCAAGTCTGTTTGCGCAGCGTGTTGGAACCCTGGGTGAGAGAGTGGAGAAGTTACAGGTCAAAGTGACCCAACTAGATCCTAAAGAGGAAGAAGGTAAGTCATTAAAAGAAGCCATCACACCAGTAACCCTAGAGGCCTGCTATGTAAAAGCTGCTACTATAAAATGTCAAGTATTCTTCATACCAACAATCATTAGACTTTTAGTAGAATATTCTGCATTGGTATCTAGTAGTAAAATATGTGGTAATGTAGTACAACCAATGTTTGATGCCACCTTCATAATGGTTATTTTTTCTTTTAGTATCTCTACAAGGCATAAACACAAGAAAAGCATTCCACAGTAATACTTTGCAAGATCAGCAACTGTTTGTCCGTGATTCTCTATCAATTCCAGTGTGTGAAACATATATCACATGTGACATGCCACCACCGCTCGACATCCTTTCTCCTTACAGGTAGAGAAAATTTTCTAAAGGTACAAAGGTATAAAATTGAAGACTTTTTTTTCCGAATGCTTCTTTTTTTCTTTTTCAGGGAAGATGGGAAAGAGGCATTAAAGTTTTACACGGACCCCTCCTATTTCTTTGACTTATGGAAGGAGAAGATGCTGCAGGACACCAAGGATATCATGAAAGAAAAACGTAAACATAGGGTAAAGTCGCTGTCACATTTACAGGCGTCCATATATTTTTCAGTTGAGAATGGTTTGGAAGAGCTATACAAAGCTAGTCACATATGTTCAGATATAAGAATAAACCGTTACACAGCCAAGTAGCTTAAAAATGTTATGTGAAAAGGACAAGCCTTTAAAAAAAAAAAAAAAAAACTAGTGAGTTCAGCTTTTCTAACTCTTGATAATCAGCTGTTCTTGCCAAAGGATGCCATTCTGGCTATGTACATACCCGCAGAGGCATATAGCCTAATGTACACTTAGGCTATATTCACACGGCGTAAGTGCGGGGCGTACACCGTGTGATTTGGGAATCACGCTGATTAGCGCGTACTCCCGCAGCACGGGGAGGCCGGCAGCCCGCCGTCCCCATTGACATGCATTACTCGCGGCGCGTATTCGCCGCAAGTAATTGACATGTCCCTTATCTCCCCGCGCGTACAATATGATAGTATTGTACAAGCAGGGAGAGGAGGCGTAAACTATAGTTCTCATAGAGAACTATGGATTATTGTAATTTCGGCGCGCATCTCGCTCGTATTAAAGCGCAAATACGCCGCGTAATATGCGCCGAAATTAGCCCATGTGAACATACCCATATAGAAGAGGTCTCGAGGGGAAGTGTTCAGATGCTATATTAAAACATATAGACTGGGGTTCTTTAAAGTAACACTTCTGGCAAAACTAATACATTGTATTATGCCAAGTGTAGGGCATTGGGGGGAGGGAGTTGCATTATGCTGAGGTGGTGTCTTATAAAAATCATGCGCTAT
Source organism: Phyllomedusa bahiana (assembly GCA_025379985.1). Lineage (NCBI taxonomy): Eukaryota > Metazoa > Chordata > Amphibia > Anura > Hylidae > Phyllomedusa > Phyllomedusa bahiana. Next base: position 87,005 of record JAODAL010001165.1, read on the forward strand.
TCCATTATGCACTTCCCTAGGAAGCGGTCTCATCTGCCTGTGAAAGAGCAATGTAGATGGCAAGCTGAATGAAATCCACTTTAGTAGCCAAGTTTTTGTGTGATGTGGTGTTTACTACTTGTTAACTCTTCTATTTAAACCTGGCATTGGCAAGCTGTACACATAAATGTCAGTCAAACATGTCGATTATGGTAGGATCGGCCATTAATTCAACATCTTTCTTTGTTTACCCTGGAATATGTCCTGCTCCCCTTTTAAAATAGGGAGGGGGGTCCTAAAAATGCAGCTTTTGGCTGAACATCTAATTTGCATCACGGTTTCAATCGGAGTCTCTGTTTGCTATATAGCTGAATACAAATTTTCCTTTTTAAATTTGTAAGAGATGGCCCCGCACGTCCTACCTTGACAACCTCATTTTTGATAGAGTGAAACATTACTTTGGCCCAATATGAGTATAGAGCTCACCTGTAAAATTATACTCGGCCTATAATGTAATCTATACCAAGAACGTATTCCCGGGGTAAAAATTTTCACTTACTTTCATAGAAAAAGCAAGCCTTCTCAAAAAGAGTTTCCTCAACTATTCTACACTACTCAGGAGTTATGATGTACCTCTGCACCTCTGTGCTGTCCAACAAGCACACCTGCATTGAGGTCTTAACAAACTGGATACCTATATACTAAATCTAGAGACAATTTAGACTCGTAAAAGTCTGAACCACTTGCAATAATGTTTGCTAGACCAGATTTCTTCTCTGTCTCACTACCTGGTCATTTCCATGCACTGTACACTCTACTAACCTTCTTCATGCAAGAAAATCCCTTTTAAATAGCATGCTTGGTGCAAAAAGATAATTATTTGAAATCTTGAACCCACTAATTCAATGCAAAATGATCTGCTAGGTAACTGAATTTCAGAAGGGTCATCCTGATCCTGTATTTATAATATGGTACGTGGAAGTCATCCTTTTATTTTTGCACCTCATTTGTATATTTTGTCCCCCTCTAAGCTACTGCACACATTACAGGCCTCAAGTCCTAGTATCCGGATGGCAATTTTTTTTTTTTATAGGCAACCTCGTAAATTCTTTGTGCCCTTTTAGAGTCCAAATGGGTCCAGACCTTCCACACTACACTAGGGGCCTCATGTATGAAAACTGTCTAGATCAAAGACTTTTAGTTGCCAATAGCAACCAGAGCGCTCATTTTTTCAGAGCACTTTATGAAATGAAAGGGGAGCTCTGATTGTTTGCTATGGGCAACAAGTCTTAGACCTAGACCGTTTTCATACATATCCCCCTAAATCTTTAAACTAATACTAGAGTACAAATTTCTGCTTCATATAGATATCAACGCACTTCAATTGATTACAACTTGAGCACCACAGGACTGTTTGGTTGCAATTTAACTCTCAACCTAGATTTATCTGACCTACCTACAGCCGTGGGATGTTCCTTTAAAACCTTTCCTTCAGCAAGATATGTAGAAATGACCTGGAAAATCCTACATTTTACCAATTGAAGACCAGAGAATAATTATTTACCCAAGCATGACCCTGTTAAATGTAGGAACCCAAAAGTAGACATTGCTATCTGCGTGCGTGCAATTGTTTTTTCTGGACATGTAACCAAATGGTTATGACAGGTTTGTGCAGTGTGACCTGTTTTCCGGGTAATCCAGCTTTCTACACAGCACTGCCACATCCCTTGTAGTGGATTTAATATCCTTAGTTAAGGGAGGTATCTGATATTGCACCCTACACAATCTCCTTTCCACAGTCTTAAAGGGGTTGTCCTCACTATGCTATTTTACAGTCGCCTCCAGTTTCACACTTCCTGGTCATACTGTGAGTGGATCTATAGCAGTGAATAGCATATCTGCTCTGCTGTTGTGAGCAGGTCCTGTTAGGGGCCGTTCACACGGCTTATTTCGGGCACAGATTCCAGCCGTATTGCGCGCCGTACTGCACTGCAATATGGCTGGAATCCGTGCCAGCCATTTTGGTAATCCACAGTTCTCATAGAGAACTGTGGATTCCGTCTCTCCTCCCTGCTCGGCGAATACTAAACCCCAAAATATTTTTTAACTATATAAATAGTAAAAAGATTAAAACAGAAAATGTTGGCCCTTTGAAAAGTAGTGAGGGAGATATTGTGTAGGGCGATGAGAAGAAAGCAAACCTATTAAAAAAATTTTCTCCACTGCATTTACCGAGGAGGATGACCTTCCTGTTTATGAGCAGAGGGATGAGGTAAACTCCAACTTAAATGTTTCTTGTCACTCTGAGGAAGAAGTGCAAGTCCTTAAAAAGATTAAAATGGACAAATCCCCTGATGGCATACACCCCCGTGACCTAAGGGAAATAAGTAATGATAGATAGGCCCCTATTCCTAATATTTATGGACTGGTAACGGGATATGTCCCAAACGATGCAGGGTGCATAGCAAATGTGGTGCCAATATTCAAAAAGGGGTTAAAAAGTGATCCTGGAAACTATAGGCCGGTAAGTTTAACCTCTGTTGTAGGTAAAATGTTTGAAGGTTTTGCTATACTGGAGTATCTCACTGAAAATAAATGTATAACGCCGTTTATGAAGGATCAGTTCTGTCAAACTAATCTCATCCGCTTCTATGAGAAGGGTTAGTTCTGGACTGGATCAGGGTGAGGCGTTAGATGTCAGCATTTTATACGGTGCCACATAAAAGGTTGGTAAGTAAAAAGAGAATGCTTGGACTCAGGGAAAATGTTTGCAGGTGGGTTAGCAACTGGCTGAGCCATAGAAAACAAAGGGTGGTGATTCATGGTACATACTTAGATTGGATCCCTGTTACTAGTGGGGTACCACAGGGGTCAGTATTGGGACCTATGCTCTTTAATATATTCATTAATGACCTTACTGAAGGATTACACCATAGGATATCTATCAATTGTTGAAGATGATACTAAGCTCTGTAAAGTAATTAACACAATAGAGGATAATGTTTTATTACACAGGGATCTGGATAAGTTGGAGGCCTGGGCAGAGAAATGGCAGATGAGGTTTAACACAGATTAATGCAAGGTTATGCACATGGGGAGGAAAAAATCCATTACATGATTACTTGTTAAACAGAAAAACGCTGGAAACAATTGACCTGGAGAAGGTCTTGGGAATCCTGGTGGACAGTAAACTTAATAGTAGCAGCCAGTGTCAGGCAGCAGCTTCCAAGGCAAACAGGATTATGGGGTGTATTAAAAGGGGCATAGATGCACATGATGAGAACATCATTCTACCATTATAACAAGTCACTGGAATATTGACTTATGTACAGTTTTTGGCTCCAGTGCACAGGAAAGACATTGTAGAGCTTAATCAGGTTCAAAGGCGGACAATAAAAATAATAAAAGGGCTTGGTGGACTCCAATACCCAGAAAAATTAGCAAGATTAGGGTTACTTAGTTTTGACCAAGGTCAATATAGAGATCTCCCCCAAGATTTATTTATACCTATATCCAGAACAAGGACTATATCCAGAACAAGGGGGCATCTTCTACGTCTTGAGAAAAGAAAGTTTCTGTATAAATATAGGAAGAGATTCTTTACTGTAAGAGCAGTGAGACTGTGGAACTCTATGCCAGAGGAACTTGTCATGGTGAATTCACAGAAGGTCTGGATGCATTTCTAGAGCGCAAGAATATAACAAGTTATAGTGACTAGGATTCGTTGATCCGGTGACTTATTCTGATTCCAGAATGGAGTCCGGAAGGAATTTTTTTTTCTCTAAAATGAGGACAATTGGCTTCTACCTCATGGAGGGTTTTTCCTTCCTCTGGATCAATGTTATTTCACATTGGGCTGAACTGGATGGACGTCTTGTCTTTTTTCCGGCCTTGCAAACTGTGTAACTGATTTTACTTGGTGACAAAACCCATTTAAAGCAATTTCTAATGAACTAAGGAAAAAAAACTGAACTTGCGTATAGGAGACCTTAAAGCGTCACTCCAGAGTCCCCAAAGTGGAATTGCATGAAGTGACTGCAATAAACATGTCCCTGATAATGGGTTCTGGCTGGTTATTTATTTCTGTGTCAGACATTTCCTGGGCACATACCTCTAGCCATGTATTTTGTCTGAATTGAAGGCAATACCTTCAAGGAGCCCAATGGGCTAACCACATCAACTTTGCAACTGCCTAACTTGTACTTTTTCCTGGGGGCGAGAGTTGAGCTGCCACGCCAACACCATGTTGGAAAGGCCACTGCTGCCATCTGCTTTATTTCAGCCCTGGATCCCCAGAAACTGTCCCTCTCGATGAAGAAGAATGAGCTGTAGTGAGTTTGTCCAGGACCTCTATCAGCATACAGGGTGGGAGCCCTTGCAAATGGGTTTTCTCACAACCCAGCTTTTCCCTGCTCAGCTCAGTTTGCCTGAAAGGTCTCTCCCCTATTTGTGTTTGTAGGGAGGAACTTATTGGAGAAGGAGTAGCAAATAGGCATTGTGCATAGCTATAGGGGATGCAGTCGCTACTGGGCCCTGGAGCCAGAAGGAGCTTAAAGGAGTTGTCTCCCTACAGAGTTTCATAGGATGCATGAATGAAATACTCTTGTCACTTCCTGGTTCAGACTGACTGTGATTTGCATACAGCTCCATGGTGTATTCAATGCCGTGCTTTCAGTTGCAAATTAGTTCAGATTAGCTCAGAAGCTTCATGGAAACTACAAGCAGGACTTTTTATCTGATCCCTGAAACAAAAGCCCTAATTAGTGCTGTTTACTTTAGATAAATCAAGCTTTTAACTGCTGCTCAGCACATAGGCTGCCAGGACCTGTGTGATGACATCACTCACTGCTATCACATGGAACAAACAGCAGGGGGGAGAGCTGTACACAGGTCGGTTCCAGAGGGAACTGAAATAGCCAGGGAGGTGATTAATTCACTTGTATCTCCTTAACAAAAACAGATGAACAAAGCAGTATATTTAGAAAATGTCTTCATTTTGTGTTCCTTACAATTTGAAAGCTATTCTTTGTAGCGAGACAACCCATTTAAAGGTCCCTTGGCCACATAATAAGACACTAATATTATTATGAATGGTACATGATAGGTGGGGGGCCCTTTTTTTTTTTTTTTTTTTTTTTTTAAAATATAGATTTTGTACTGGTGTGCAAGAGCTTTAAATTTACCCTATGCACATTGGGCTCCTATCTTTTGGCCGGTGTGCTGCTTCCCTTGCTCGACTCAGTTTTAGACTGTGTTTACTCTGAAGCACTGTAATATTTCAGAGTGAATCACGTGTTACTGTATAGATGGAACTTGTTGTTTGGGTAGCATGAAACACGTTAAGGGTATGTTCACATGGCGTCTTGTCTTTACTCCATTTGAACATACACTTTTCAGATGCGTCTCTGGGTCCGTCAGAATGGACACAGACGCATCTAACAATTAGCAGTTAATTTATCACTGCCGGCAATGACAAACGCGCAGTGGCGTTCACATGAGAGATCGCCGCCTCATGTTTGCATCGCGCCTGTCTGGTCCATCTTGCGGATGTGATAAAAGAATTGCATGTAACGGATCTGGGTCCGTTCTGATGGACCCAGAGACGCATCTGAAAAGCGTATGATCATACAGAGTGAAGACGCCGTGTGAACATACCCTAAAGGTTCCATTAAGTAAATAAAAAAGAAAGATGTAAAAAATAGTCACTTCATCACTATTATTATAACCGTGTAAATTTCTGTAGCTTCAAAGACTTATACAAATGCTGGTGCCCAAGCTGTTCTTGAACTGTTCATGCATATATTTCTTTACATATTGGCGTTTACATAATGTGCATATCTATAAACTCTATGCGTAATAGCAGAAGTAGGCACTTTGGGGTAGATTTTCAAATTTTACTTCCTGCAAACAATGTATTTTATTGATTGGCATCTCTATTCTCCTTTCTGTGCAGCAAAAGAGTGAAACGGGAAGGGAGGTGGAGATAGGAAAAAAAACACATAGTTTATTACTGAAGGACTAGCAGCTGCTAGTATACGTTCATAAATTGCCTTCAAGAACCTTGCCAGCCATCAAACCTAAATGTTGTGGTTTAAGTCCTTGAACTCCCTGTACAATCTTTTTTTACTACTTTTTTCAGAGAGAAAAGAAAGATAATCCCAACCGCGGGACTGTGAATCCTCGGAAGATCCGCACACGGAAAGATCAGTGGGAACAATTGAAGATGGGACCAGAATTTGTGGATGCAAAAGCTCAACAGCCTGGGTATGGCTCTCCAGATTTAGATGTGGAGAAAACTGAAATATTGTAATAGACTTGCTGTTAAGGCCATTTCTAACAGAATTTTTTTATTTTGTATTGTTTAGAATCCAATTAACTCACAATGGATCTGTCAGTCCCATGGATATGGGAGATATAAACCATTATCCTCCTCCACCTCCAAATGAAGACCCCATGCCCAGCCCACCTCCAGTTTCTGATGACTCTCTGCCTCCTCCTCCCATAGAATTTAGGTAACAAAAATTAACCATATGACCATAATGCAGAATTGAAATTAAGGATCGATTTGTATGTTATTTTTTTTCAAGGCATTTATATATAATAAGGGGCCATAAGCTATGCTGTGGCATGCCATTGATGCATGTTACAAAGATGGAGTGATAACCTTGACTAGTTTTACCAAAACAAGGAAGTCTGCCATGTCAGAAATTTTGTGTCAGATGTTTCCATTAACTTAAATCGCTGAGCAGTTCCTTAGCGGTTTCTCTTTTTATTCTGGAAATTAATGGTGGCTAAGTAAATATGGCTGCATTGTAGTTCCTTATACATAGGGTAAAAGGGGAGCTCTACTTTAATCCCTTAAGCCCCAGGACTGAAAAGTAGTTAATGACCAGAACATTTTTTTAGTTTTTGTCTCCTCGCATTTCAACAGTTGTAACTTCTTTTTTTAATTTTTTCAATGGCGCAGTTGTATGAGGCCTCGTTTTATTTGAGACAAGTTGTACTTTATGGGGGAATCGTTTAAAGGGGTTGTCTCACTACAAAGAATAGCTTTCAAATTGTAGGGAACACAAAATGAAGACATTTTCCAAATATATTGCTTTGTTCATCTGTTTTTGTTAAGGAGATACAAGTGAATTAATCACCTCCCTGGCTATTTCAGTTCCCTAAGTAACAGACCCGTGTACAGCTCTCCCCCCTGCTGTTTGTTCTATGTGATAGCAGTGAGTGATGTCATCACACAGGTCCTGGCAGCCTCTGTGCTGCTGGGCAGTAAAAAGCTTGATTTATCTAAAGTAAACAGCACTAATTAGGGCTTTTGTTCAGGATCAATAAAAAGTCCTGCTTGTAGTTTCCAAGAAGCTTCTGAGCTAATCTGAACTAATTTGCAACTGAAAGCACGGCATTGAATACACCAAGGAGCTGTATGCAAATTAGTCAGTCTGAACCAGGAAGTGACAGAGTATTTCATTCATGCATCCTATGAAACTCTGTAGGGAGACAACTCCTTTAAGTTCACTTAAAAGTTTTAAAAAAAAAAAAAAACAGTGTAAAAAAAAATGAATGAATAAAATAAAAATAAATATTTAATAAAAAATAATTGTGTATATATTACACACACTAGAAAACCCTACACATATTAGCTATCCACACAACCGCAATAACCTGTAGAATTAATCTAACAAGTGTGAAATGTGAATGGTGTAAAAAAAAAACATAAATAATTGCAGATTTATTTATTTATTTATTTATTTTTTAAATCCCATGAAGGGAGAACTGTTACTTTTTTTTAAACACTTATTACAATGTATTAGCATATATGAATATGCTAATACATTACTATGTGTCACTTTGACACAGGCAGTGATCAGGAAAGCACAGTGTGCCCTGGTCACTGACTTCATACACAGACAGCTCTGGCGCCACTCTAGGTCTCCAGGTCTGACTGTGCAGCCGTTCCCAGAGCTCTGTCGGGTGACCGGGTGTTCCGATCACCTGACAAAGCAGGGAAACCCTTTGATTGCGCTGCGGTAACGATCCGCGGCAATCAAAGGGTTAAAGTACCGGAATACGGAGGTTCCCCCGCTCCCCAGTGCTCGCAGGAGATGCTCTGGGCGCCAGGCGCCGCAAACTCCGATGTCTACAGCGACGGCAAAAGACGTCGCTGTAGATGAACGTCCCGCACCAGCTGACGTCAAAGACGGTGCGCGGTCGTTAAGGGTAAAGCTGTGAAGAAGTCACAGCACTTAACTACTGCTGGTCCAAGGACCATGTGGATCTCTACATCATTATGATGATGACACGCTGCTATGACAGGCCATCACTTGCAATGAGAGAATCCCTGCAACTGTGGTAAAAGGGTAATAACTGTTATGATTTGGTTAGGTTCCAAGTCAGAATTAGTTTAATGTGCTGTCAAGCTTGCCATACACATCAGAGATGTTGGATAAACCTGCCAATTTCAGCAAACCTGATGGCAATTTAATTTGTATGCTGGCCCACTGACTCTCCCTCTACAGATATCTATAAGTTGTCAGAAAAGAGAGGATCAGGGTGCGTGGAAATATTTGAGGGATACCAGGAGAGGGAGAACTCTTTGCACATTTTTTTTTTTTTTAGAGAAGACTCTAATATGTATTGCTAGCAAAGATGTATGACCAGCTTCCCAAGGGTATTTCAATCTCTTAGTCGAGGAGGTATTGGAAGATGCATGATAATTCCCTAATCTAGAAACAGAGATTTTTAACTGTGTAAATAATAATCTTTATCGGGCAAGATCTACATGTCAAGTCACATTATGTTGACCACTTCCTACTTGACGTAGGCAGCGCGTAGCTCATGAAGGAAGTCATGTGTTGTGATCTGGCTTGATGGATATATAATTTGTGTGTTAAGCTGTCTGCACATATATCCCTTGTTGCTATCATGGGTAGAAGGAGTGATTGACCGAAAGCCAATAATCATCCCTTTTTCCTACTCCTATAAAAGGGCGACTCTATTCCTAAAACTGGGCAGTTTGTGAACTGTTATCGTGCTGCTGTGGTGAGTGTATCATGAGTGGACAAACTGCACTATTGTAAAAAAGTTCGGTGCTCCGCAATGGTGCCGGAGGTGAATGTTGCCCTCCACCCCTTTTATTGGTTATAGTGATAAGGTATAAACAGTATTTCTCCTTTTGGGAGGGCTGGCTCTTCTGTTTATTTTCCCATAAGTGAAGCATTAAAGTTGCCCCCACCAATAAAGATTATGATCGGCTTGAGTTTCTAGATGGGATGATAATTGTACATTTTGTTTGTAATCGGGCAAGATATGTAATAATATAGTACAGTCTACCATATGCGATAAGGACTATTAGAAAACATTAAAGAGGCTGTCTCACTACAATGATTCATCTCACCTCAGTCCTGTTTTCTTGGTTTCATTTTGAATTCAGGGGCATGTTTACTGGCTTCTACTAGGCTGCAGTACAAGCCAGGTCTGTAGCTATAGCAACCAGTGCTGGCAGCCTATCAGGAGAAATATAACAGTTCTGTAGCTATAGCGACCTGAGGAGCTGGTGCAACCCATACAAGAGGGGATATCTCAGAATAGGTAGGACACTGTTAAAGATCTTGCAAAAACAAGTCACTTTGCAATATGTGTCCATTAACATAAAAAGCAATCCTTGTAGAGAGACAACCCCTTTAATGAGAATATATGTTAATTTCCTCCTTTTTCCTTTTTATTCTTCAGTTCGCCTGGAAATTCCAATCGATCAAGCCTGGTTAGCCAAATCCTTTCACCCTCAGCAACGCCATCTGCTCTTTCTACTGGAGGAAGACCCAGTTTCTCCCCTCCTCCTCCTCCTCCACCCCCAGTAGGTGTATTCCCAGACACTACATACCTTCCACCCCCATCACCACCAGAGTGTCCCCCTGCTCCTGGCTTTCCTGCTCCTCCTCCTCCTCCACCAGTGCCTTCTGTGATGGATTATACACCTGTTTCCCCAGTCCCGCCCCCGGCCCCTCCTGCAGGAGGGCCCCCTCCTCCTCCACCCCCACCACCTCCTCCAGGACCACCACCCCCAGGGCCTCCACCTCCTGGTCCTCCACCTCCTCCATCTTTTTCTCCCCAAGATGGAGATTCCTTGCCGCAGACATCCAAGCCCAAAACTTCCTTGCCACCAGTAAGCGATGTTCGAAGCGATCTCCTGTCTGCGATTCGTCAAGGTAATTCTGCAATTCAGAATTGTTTTTAATGCAAGCAAATGGATGAAACAATGAGTGCACCAAAACATGGGCTTCTTGTATTGTTTTGTGCGAATGCTGAAATTTGCTAACTTTTGCATGCAAATCCTAAAGCCTTTTTTAAAAATATTAATAATCCCTATTGTATTTACAAAGAGCAGCTGCATTCAGAAAACACTGACATGTTGACACTTTAGCAAAATATTTTAAGAATTATTATATAGCATTATTACCGTGTATTTAAAGGGGTTGTCCACTTCCTCAGAAAATCTAATAGCTCATGGAGCCATATTAAAATAAGAAAAAATACTATCCTTCCTTCTAGTCCTCGGTTCTAGTGCTGCATCTTTCCAGTCATGTGTTTCCATTCTGCTACTCCCAAATGTGGACATCTCTGTCTGGTGGCAGCAGTCACTTGCCTCTAAGTTACATTACCATTCGGAGGTGTTGACTTCTAAATGGTGATGTAAATTAAAGGCAAGTGACCACTGCAGCCACTGGTTGGCGGCTGCAGCGATGTCTTCCCCATTCAGGAGTAGCAGAATGAAAAACAGGAGACTGGAGATATGTAGCGCTGAAGCTAGAGACCAGAGGAAGGGGAGTGTTGGGTGGCTATTAAATTTTCTGAGGAAATGGACTATTTCTTTTTAAAAGAAATCTGTTGCCAATTTTTTTATTTTTTTTTTTACTTAAATTGGCAAATTTAAATCAAGACCCTGCTCCATATTCTTTTCTTCTTAGCCGTTTTTATTTTCTGATTGTAGAATTCGCAATTCAGTCGTCTATATATGATTGTAGGGACAGCATTCTTGCGTGCACTGCTTTAACAGCAGTCAGAGAGATACTTTACAGCAGCTTCATGCACATAGAAGCCTTAAGACTGACTCCGTCCCATTGTCTTCTGTAGGAGAGTTTTCTGGGCATGCTCTGTGTGCAGGGAAGAGGAGAGCGGGAGCTGTGACGATCTCCTATTGTGACTGGTGGATCTGTGTTATCTATATATATTGGTTTCTCCTTTCAGTTTCACCCTGCTTGTGCTCATAATGAGGTGACACTGAAAATCTCTCTTTACAGAACCAGAAGTGTCAGACTATTATAGGACTTAGTGGCCAAAGTGAAAATTGCAGGACTTAAGAATTTATAAATAAAAATATTGAAAGTGACATGGAAAATTGAAAAAAAAACAACTAAAATTTCATTAAAAATGTGACTTAAACAATAAGTCGTTTTTTGATGACACATGCCCTTTAATGATTTTGGGTTTTTTTTACAACATTTTTTTTTGTGTTCTGTTCCAGATTTACATATATGTATCTATAAGTTGAAATTCCTGGGAACTTTCACCAGGTGTTATATTGACTGGTTGGTTTATTTCTTTTTGGGTTTTTTTTTCTCCTTTATCCAGGATTCCAGCTACGTAAGGTGGAGGAACAAATGGAGCATGAAAAGCGCGATGTTGGAGGCAATGATGTGGCCACCATCCTGTCTCGTCGTATAGCAGTAGAGTACAGCGATTCAGAGGATGACTCTTCAGAATTTGATGAAGATGATTGGTCTGATTAAACATGCCAAGATTTTGTGTGTTGATGGGTGGTGGGGTCAATGTTATTTAGGTTTTTACTGCCAAGCGATCATCCTGCAAAGAAAGGAGAAATGTGTCAATTTTATGTTCATGCAAGAACAACGCACTTTGTTGTAATTTACCTTTACCTATGGGCATTCTTTGAAACAATAGGTCTGATGGAGTGACTTTTTTCAAGGAGCTCCAGGGTCAAGCTGTCAGTGTGCCACTGAATAGGGTAAATCTGTCATTGTTCCACTGAACTGTACTCTCTGTGGGTAAATACACACAGATCAAAATTGATGTGGAAAATGTTACCAAATTATGAGTTTTAGTGCCCTTTATGTGGTCTCTGTACACCTGGCCTTCATCAATGACTTAAAGACACAGTCTTGGTTGGCTGCAGCTCTGTATTATCACATGAGTTCAGGTGTACAGTAACCAGTGGAGGGGTAGAAGAATTGGCATAACAGCTAGGGGGTTGGTTAGGTGAGTATAGTTCTGGATTTATCTGGATTTTGCTACAGCTCTGGAGGTAATTGGATTTGCTTGCAGATTCTTCTTCCCTATCAAATCGGTGGGGAAAATCTACATCAAATCCATGATCATTCCTCAGCAGAAAAGAACATGTTGCAATTATAAAATTTCATACTCCAGGTCAGTTGCCATTTGAAAAAATTCTGCAGTGCACATGAAACTTCTTCAATTATCATGCACATGGATAATGTTGTAATCCACTGTGGATTTTTTGTGTGCAATTCTGGAAGGAAAATCCACACAAATTCTTCCAGCTGCCTTCACCCAGACAGACGAAATTTAAAAAAAAAAAAAAATCCTTCCTTTTAGCTATAAAATTGACCAATGCAAATTGTTGGTGAGGGGAGTGCTCCAGATTTATTTTGGCCTACAGCAGAGTATTTTAATATGTGTTTATGATGACAATCATATCCTGTCTTTGTGCCACAACTGGAGAGTGAATAGGTAATCCAGTCCTTGTCGTGTGAACATTCCTAAGGAGAAATGTGTATTTGCACTTAATGTGCCACTGGCAAACTGAGATGAATTTTGAAATATCGGTGCCTTAAATTTTATTTAGCTTGAATTATGCTTTAACAATTAGGGAATGGCCGTTAGTGGAAACGGAATTTAGGATCAAATATGCCTGTATTTCCCATAACATGGTGAGCATAGTGTGTGGTGGCCTGAAAACATAATGCAATGTAAATAGAGAAGTGATTTAATAATGCAGATGAATGCGTCAGGGATTTACACATAACCTGCTATATTTAGTGTTGGGCAGGTGGGGTACTATTCTATGCATATACTACAGTTATGTATTTTACTTTCTGTTATTGTAATTTTGCCTTTGTTTCAGACTCAGTGGGGAATATATGCCCTTATGACAGATTAGTTTGTTGGGATAAACTGTCTGGGCCACTGGGGAGCAACATGCGATAATGGGGAAGGATTCTAAACCTAATAATTGTGTAATGTGTTGTTATTATTATAATGTATCTAGAGAACAATTTAATCTGTGCCATTCTTTGAATCCTATGCAAAATATAAGAGTACATATTGTATGTATTCAAATTGTGCACCTCAAATACATAGATCTATCTATACTCAAGAAACTGTATGCAAGGTTGGCAAACTACTGAGTGGAATGAGATCTTAAGTGCCTTAATTAAAGTGACTTCAGGATGCAGCGGCAAAAGAAAAACTGTCATTATGCTTTGTACCGCTGGTCCCATGTACTTTTCTTTATAACTTCTTTTTTTTTTCCAAATTCATTTACCTATATATGTATACTGTTTATTAATAACCTGTATAACATTTGAGTGTCTTATGCTGTGTGTTTTTTTATTATTATTTGTGCTATAGCATGATGTGGCCTAAATCCAGAAGTGAGACACTTACTGGTAGACCTATTAGCAAATGGGCATGTCCTGCCTTCTTAATAGCAAATTTGGATTTGACCTATGCATAAAATGAACATTTCCACTTAAACATCTGTTCAGTGCAAGAATAATGGGCATCACGTTATCAAAACTGGTCTTGCCAAGCATGATTATATAAGAGCACAAAGCAAGAATCAATGATGGCTAGCGGCACTCATTGGGATCCTCTGCAGAAAAAAATGTTAGCGTGGAGAAGCCAGGGCACATGTAGGTAATGGAGAATAAAAACTATTATCAAGTACTTTGCTATTTCAGTTTTTCTTCATATCGGCGTTAGAGCAGTTCTTAACCTTCGCTTGTTTACAGAAGGTTTTTTAAGTTACAGCCCACCTTTCTCTTTAGTTGGGTGAGAATGGGGATGTCACTGTTTTATCTTTCTTACTGGCAAACTTTAACCTTTTAGAGCTCTGTAGCCTTGTGCTGTTAGAACGTCTCCATCACCAATATCCCTCTAGCAGGCTCAGCTAGGATTGTCAGGACGAGAATGTCTGTCTCTGCTGTGGAACCACTCCCAACCTGAACTGGAAGTGGGAGCCTGAAGTTGACTGTGAGGAATAGGCTGTGTAAAACAGCAAGATGGGGAAAACTATTCAGTATGCAAGCACTGAAGAATCCATCCGCATGTAATTATTGTTCCTGAATTTTATTTTCATAGTTACCTCTTAATGCAACTTTTTTTAGTTTATAGAGGGAAAAAAAGTATCAAATAGAATTGCATTCTGATAAAAAAAAAAAAAAAATTTCTTCTTGTGTTCCAAAGGTTCATAGTTTACCACTAAAGTAATAGTTCACACACTTAGGACATGTCCCCATGGTCCGGATTATCACCCAGTTTTACAGACTGTTTTCAGTTTTGAAAGCCGTCTGTAAACTGGGTGTCAACCTTTTACCTGGACTGCAGTTTCTACTGGACAGTTTTTTTAGACTGCCGGCGGTCCAAAAAACAATGAACATGTTCATTCTTCCGCCCGGTTTTCCGCCTGAACATGAGCAAGTGGGTGCGAAGGGGGACGGCTTGATCCGCATACCGCGGACAAAAGCCGTCCCCCTGTGGGCTGGGTCCAGGACCCCTAAACAGAGCAAAAACCGGTTGGGATTTCCGACCGGTATTAGTAAGGGGCCGTTTACACGGCACAGGACAGTCTAATGACAAATCACTTGAAATGAATGCTTCTGTACTTTCCGCATGGTTAACAGCGCTACAAATTTCCATAATCTTGCAGCATGTATCTTAAAGACTTAAGAGCTGCAACCTCTTAAAATATAAGCATTTCTGAATCTTTTGCTCCTTTTTTGTAATGAATGATTCCATATCATTCTATTTGGTCCCCTTTTGATTTTCTCTTTATGGTAAGTGCACACCTTTTGTAACGGACGGGTAGTGGATCCGCTGGACCACCGCAGGCGATGGTGGAAGCCCACGCCAGGGAACGGAATCTAAGTAGGTCCCCGGGATTCCCAAAGCCCGCCGCAAAGCGGGGGTGGACTTGCTGCGGCGGGAGTCTACCAGGTCGTTTCCACTGGCGGGACTTGCCTGCGGTGGCGGCCAAGGGAAGTCGTAGTACAGATTCGTCAGGCAAGCTCGTAGTCGAGGACAGGCGGACTTCTGGATTCATAACGTGGACAGGCAGGTTGGTTCAGGACTGCGGGTCTGGAGTAACCGTGGGCAGGCAGAAGGTCAGGGCCAGGCGACAAGATTCGTGGTCGATAAACATAGCAAGGCGGTTCGGTACACGGACTAGACAGACAAGGTTAGGAACGCGTTCTCCAGAGGTAAAACACACTAAGAATCCGGGTGGGCCGGCAGGGAAGCGGGCCAGACCTTAAATAGGAAGCAGTACCCGGCAATTACCCAATTACCCGGCGCACTGCCCTCCTTTAAATTTCAAAAAACAGCCGGGCAGCGACAGCGCCGGGAGACAGGGTCTGACTGAGGCAGGATCGCGCGGCGGGGTGGTAGTAGAAGCCGGTGGGGACCTGGGACAAATGAGGGACACCGAACCGACGTGTGGGACGGGGCTACCGCTGGGAGCCGACAGCACGGATGCGCCTGCGGAACCGGGACGGAGGTCGCTGGGGCGTCCGTGAACAGTAACCCACCCCTTGGGCCCCCCTATCTTACTGGATCGAAGAAATCTCTGGATGAGATTAAGGTTCTGGATATTTCTCCGGCTCCACAGACCTTCTTCAGGTCCAAACCCCTTACAGTCTGCCAGAAAGTACCGTTTCCCTTTAGTCTCATCGCTGGATTCTCCTTGACTCAAAGACTATTGGAAAGCATCAGCTATGGGTGGAGTGAGGGATAGATTCAGAGAGAAACGGTTATGGACCAGGAGGTTTTAGTAGAGAGACGTGGTCACGAGTATAGGGAAATTCTCCATGGTGGGAGGGAGCCGGGAGTTTGTAAGAAACCGGGATTAATGAGAGTGTTAACGCGAAGGGTCCCAGGGAAGCGGTTAGAGTGGTCCCTATTTGTAGGAGGGGCATCTTACCGACGGAATATTGGCCAACTAGCAACACCTTGTCACCTGGTGTGAACGACAGGTGGAGGACATTTCTTCCTTTGGCGGCTTTGGTCTTAGTGCGTCGGAAAGAGCGGAGCAGAGATTGGCGGGTCTGGGACCAGAATGGTCTTGATGTCCTGACCAGTTGCGTCCGCCCCCGCTGGAGGACTCGGAAGGAGATGCAAGCAGAGGGAGGAGGGTGGGCGGGGATGCAGACCGTATACAATGTAGAAGAAGGGAGACCCTGCGGATGTCTGAGTCTAGGGGTGTTGTACGAGAACTCCAGCCCATGGCAAAAAGTTGGGAGCCAATGTTCTTGGCGTGCTGAAACGAAGTGGCGTTAGTTAACCTCCCATGACACTTGGTTTAATCTCTCCACTGGCCATTCGTATGAGGGTTATAAGCAGACGTGGTCGAGCTTCACACTGGTAGTTGGAACACAGGGCAAGCCAAGAACTTGGAAACAAACTGGGGACTCCCGATCCGAGACGATTTGCTGCTCGCGGGGGGCCCATGCAGACGGAAACACATGTTGGTAAAATAGCTCGCCAGGCGGGTGGCCGATGGACAGGACGGCCGAGAGGACAAATTGCGCCCATCTTGGAGAAAGAAAAACCCGAAATCAGTAGTCACCCAATGACGGTGTTGCACAGCAGAAGGAGGGAGATGGTTATAAAGTCCATCAGCAATGTTTGGTCCAAGGTTGCGTCGGAATGGGTAGTGGGTGTGTAGTGACACTGCGGCTTGTGACGAGGCGTTTGTTGCGGAGCGCAGGAGTTATATGGCCCTGAACGTAATCCCTTGACTTCCTTGACGAGCTTGGCCTCCAATAGAACCGGGATATCAAATAGGAACGTCTTTCGAGCGCTGGGATACGACCCGGCCACCAAAGAGCAATGGCCCACATTTCAGGATTGCGTCCTGCAGGGAGAGCAGGGCGTACGTAGGTCCTCCCTGGAGGAACCTTCCGGCGAGGTCAACTGGAGCAGCCGAGTAAGGCGTTCTGGGGGACATTATCATGCTTGGAGTAGACCCTCACCCAACCACGTCAGAAGCCCGGGATAAAGGGCGTCCGCCATTGATGTTCTTCTCCGCGGGCCAGGTAGTGAATAGGGTAGTCGAACCGGGAGAAGAAGAGCGACCAACTAGCCTGCGTGGGTTAAGTCGCTGAGCCGTTGGAAGGTAACTGAAGGTTTTTGTGGTCAGAATAGATGCAGATCGGGATGGCGAGCCCCCTTCCAATAGGTAGCGCCATTCTTCCAAAGCCATCTTGATGGCAAGCAAATCTCGGTCGCCTTATCGTGTAGTTCCTTTCGGCCGGGGGAGAAGTCTTGGAAAAGAAGCAACACGTTCACGGTCTTGGCCACAGTGGCCCTTTTTGCGTAAGGATGGCTGCCGACCCCACGGACGCGCATTCCACTTCCAAGGTGAAGGGTTTCACCCGGCGGTCCAGAGACCGCGAGAGGACAAGATGCTGAGGTAAAGGGCTAGACTTTGAGCTTTGCGAATGCCTCCTCAGCTTCGGAGGGCCAGCTGCGTGGGTTAGCGTGTTTCTTAGTGAGAGCCACTAGCGTTAGAAAAGTGGGGAATAAATTGGGCGATAAATTGTTCAGAACACCAAGAAACTCTGTAGATATGGAACGAAAATCAGATGGGGTGGCACTGCAACACGGCTGACAGCTTTGCTGGATCCATCTGTAGGCCCCTCCGATCAGTAATAATGTACCCCAGAAACAGAAGGCTGGTTTTGGTGGAAGAGCACTTATCCAGCTTGGCTTCACAGGTGATTATTCGGAGCGCTTCAACACCTGACGGACATGACCATTGGGTGGGTCTCTGAGGTCTGGACGAGTACACCAAAATATCGTTCAATAGACCAACTACGAAGGTGTTAGAAAGATCCTGAAAAATGCTTTCACGTGCTCCTGGAGAGGCACGAGCGCTTCTTTAACAGTCGCAATGGAATTACCAGGTACTTCGAAGTGGCAGTTCCTGGTGTTGAAGGCCGTCTTCTTCCATGCATCGCTCCCTTGCGGATTCGGACCAATTTGTAGGCCCCTCTTAGATACACTTGGAGAAGTAAACCCTTGCGCATGCCAACGATCAAATAACTCCGTGATTAACGGTAGAGGGGCGGTCTACCGGTTCTTCACCGCCCCTGATCTTTTATTCAGACCCTGGGTAATCAATGCTGGGTCGACAAGGAGAAGGAGGACTTCCGAATAAACTCCTTCTGGAGATTCTCACGAATGTACTTGGACATGGCTTGTGGACTCCGGAACGGTAAGGGGTGCTGACTCTGCCCTGATGGGGGCTGGTACGGCAATAGTTTTTGGTCAATTCGGACAATCATGACGATGTGGCGGCAGTGGTCGCTCTGCCTGCTTCGCGCATGAAGAAATCTGACTTTACTCCTGTTAAAGGGCGGCGGGGAAGGCCCGCTAGAAGCTTTGCTGGTTACCGTAGAACGAAAGCGGCTGCGCACACTGGCCGGTGTCTCAATACAAGCGAGACCGACACTCTGAGCCAAGCATCGCATGACATCGACCGTCTGGCACAGTCATGCATCTGGGCTTGGCGCTGCAGCCATGGTAGTACCATATTCGGACGGGCGTTGATGGGACCGGGGGTAACACATAGAATGATAGTCTTTCTTTGTGAAGTGCCCCTACTTGAGGGACAATGGCTCAGTTACGGGAAGGAAACGGACTGAGGTAACGGAGGATCCTCTCCACTGACGGAGGAAATGGACAGAGGATTCTCCAGGGGAACACACGGGAAGGCGCCGGGGTGTGAGACACCAGGGCAGCGTTCCAGGAGTTTCCAGCGGGAATCGGAGTCAAGAATGCTGAATCTTGAAATTGGGGTCCCGGCTTCTGTGGCGTTCTGACACGATAATGGTTCAGGCGGGGAGAGAGCTTGCAACACGCTTAGGGAATTTTTTTGCTTCTCCACGTAGCACTAGGTTGTGCCGTTCTCCCTGACGCCCGTGGGGCGAACAGACAACAACGGTGGAGATGATCACGGCTGCGCACAGTAGAGACATAGGTTTCTTTCACGCCGTCGGTTAAGTTTGGCAGAGACAGGTGGGCTCTATCCACTTGCTTTGCCATCTTCCACGATGGCTGGAAGGAGGCGGTTGGATGGCCGTTAGAAAACACCGGTGAAAGATGAGATGGACGGCGTGTATGGGCTGGTTCTTGCTCTTGGCGGAGCTCCACAGCCTTTCTGCGAATCGGATGTCAATCCAGGTTTGCCAGGTGGATTAGCTTGCTTAAAGATGGCACGAGGTCCGGGCGTGCGTAACGCGATCCTTGATTGGGATGGAGAGGCCTTTCGTGAACGTGGGCATTATGCTGCATCGTTCAGGCTAGCTCCGATGCATAGTGTGCGCGAATTGCTCGGCGTAGTATCCTACGGAGGTGTTCCCTTTGTGCAGGTTCAACAGGGCGGATTTTAGGCAGATGATGCTCGCGCAGGTTCCTCGAAGACAACTCGGAAACTCAAGTAGTAATGTCGCTAAGATCGGCAGTTAATTGGGTCACCTCCGGTCCCACAGAGGAGTTGCCAGGCCGTCGGCTTTACGGACTTTACCCCCTAGGTAGTGGAGACTGACCACGAAGGCCACCTTGGATCTTTCTGACTTAAACTGACCTGCCGATGAGTTACCAACATTGCAGGGAGCACTGGGTGATGAAGCCCACTGCAGACCTTGGAATCCCATCAAAACTCTAGTCGGCATGGATAACTCGGAGCATGGGACCGCGACTTGGAGAAACTGCCCTGGGAGGAACAACTGCAGCCGACTGCTGCTGCTGAGTGGCGATCGAACTGTGTAACTGAGAGGATGAGTTGCTCGAGCTGTTTGCGCTTGCTGGCGATCTCGTTTGCCAATGTGTCGCCAGTATTACACGTTGTGGACAAAGCAGGCTCCTAAAGACACCTTGGCGGGAATTCCATAGGCCGGTTCTACGGTAACAGGACGGGTAGTGGATCCCGCTGGACACCGCTAGGCGATGTGGAAGCCCACGCCTGGGGACGGAATCTAAGTAGGTCCGGTATTACAGAGCCCGCAGCAAAGCGGGATGGACTTGCTTGCGGGGGATGAGTCTTTCCTGGTCGTTTCCACTGCAATAGGCGGGGATTGACTGCAGGTGGCGGCCAAGGGAGACGCTGTTCAGATTGTTCAGGCAAGACTCGTAGTCGGGGACAGGAAGAATGTCAGGGGACTGGCGGCTCTGAACCATAAACAGTGGACCAGGACTGATGGTCAGGACAGGCGGTCTGGATCGTAAACAGTGGGCAGGCAGAAGGTCAGGGCAGGGGTCAAGATTCGTGGTCGAGTAAAACATAGCAAGGGGCTACGGTACACGGGATTGACAGGACTAAGGGCTTAGGAACGCTTTCTCCAGAGGTAAAACACACTAAGGATCCGGCGAGGGCAGGCAGGATGGGGCCAGTCCTAAATAGGAGCAGAAGCAGAGTGCCCGGCTATACCCTATTTACCGTGCGCACTGCCCTTTAACATTTCAAAACAGCCACGAACACGGCCACTGCTCGCGTCCCTAGGGGCGGAGCCAGGCGCCGGGAGATGGGACTGACTGAGCTGGAGCGCGGCAGGGTAAATAGAAGCACGGCTGGGGTCTGGTACAGAGAGAGACCCGAACCCGGCGTAGTGGGACGGGGCTCCGCTTGGGAGCCGCAAGCAACGGCACGCCTGCGACCGGGACGGAGTCGCCAGGAGGCGTCACGTTGACAACTTTCTAGGCTCTGAAATATACTGGGACTGTTTTAGTCGGGTATTATGCGGATTCAGTATTTTGAATCAGCTTTAAAAATCTGGAACGATTAACTCATCACAATAGCCGGATAGAAATCAGCATGTAGTCTACACAGCTCAGGTTTTTCCTAAGTTTGTATTTCTCAAACTGAAATCCGGAAAAAACAAAAAAATCCAGAACATGTTGTATCAAAAAAACTTGCTGGGAAAAATTGGCAGAGTTATAGTAATGTTCTATTGTGGGCTGGCCCGAAAAAATTCCTTGATGCAAAAAAAAAAAACAGTTAAAAAAACAAAAAATAAAAACATTGGCAAATTACACGGGTTGGGATATTCATTAAAAGAAGTCCGATGGTAATTTTAACTGATGCCTATTGTAGATGCAGCCTTATACTGCAGTCATTTATAAGGTGTGACCGTTTCTCTTTAACCCATGTATCTAGTATTGAAGATGTACTTCCAATAATTTGCACAAGAGGGCACTATGAGATTAAGAAAATAAATGTTGTGTAAATCATTTGTATTACTGTACAAACTGTTGCTCTCAAACTATGTAATTCAGTATGAACTATAAAAACTCAAGCTACCGAATCTTCTCAGGGGGTTGTCCCAGCTCCTCTTGCTAGAGTATGATATTGTCAGTTCCAAGTCCCACTTTCAATAAAACGAAGACGTGCACAGAGCTCTCCCTTGTGTGATGTTGTCAGAAAATATTTATCTAGTGGAAAGTGAAAACTCACCTGATGATGTTGTGACGAGGACAACACAAACTACTTTGTTATCGGAAATAGAAGAATGATGCGCAAGTACCTCAGATGGACTACCTACATGCAGCGGTGTGGTTGAACGTAGCAAGGAATCCAAAACGAAATTGTCTCCAATAGCACAAAAGACTCAAATATCCCAAATAGGTGATGCGACAAATATGGTATAAGGTAATGCAAAAGATTTGTTGTCTTGCCGATTGCAGTTCGGAGCATAAAGACCCCTTCTTCAAAGCTAATAAAATAATAGATTAACCAACACCCAAAGTATATACTAGCGTAAAAAGTTCATTTATGTCTATAATGCAAGACTAATAGAAGCCTGTATATATTGTATGGATTCGTTAAACACATGAAATATATCACTCTGTGTATTTCTTTTAAAATGATTGACTTACAGCTATGAAAACCCCAAATTCAGTATGTCAGAAAATCAGAATAATGTGAGAAAATATCAATATTGTTGACTCATCATGTCACATAGGAAGGTTTCCTAAGCTTTAAAATGGTCCCTCAGTCTGGTTCAGTAGGCTACATAATAATGGGGAAGACTGCTGACCTGACAGATGTCCAGAAGACTGTCATTGACACCCTCCATAAGGATAAGCCACAAAAGATCATTTCCTAAAGAAGTTGGCTGTGCAGAGTGCTTTATCAAAGCATATTAATGGAAGGCTGTGTGGTAGAAAAAGGTGCACAAGCAACGGGAGACCGCAGCCTTGAAAGGATTGTTAAGAAAAAGCTATTCAAGATTTTTTGAGAGATTCACAAAGCGTGGACTGCAGTAGTAATCGGTACTTCAAGAGCCACAACACACAGACAGATCTGGGACATGGGCTACAACTGTCACATTTCTTGTGTTGAGCCACTCATGACTTTGAGACACAGTCAGAAGTGTCTTATCTGGGGTCAGGAGAAAAAGTACTGAACCGCTGCTCAGTGTCTAAAGTCCTGTTTTCAGATAAAAGTAAATTTGGTATTTGATTTGGAAAATCAAGGTCCCAGAGTCCAGAGGAAGAGTGGAAAAGCCACAATCCAAGTTTCTTGAGGTCCAGTGTGAAGTGATCATTTGGGGAGCCATGTTATATTAAGTCCAAGGTCAGAGCAGACGTTTCCCAGGAAATATTAAAGCACTTAATGGTTCCCTCTGCTGACAAGCTTGATTCCATCTTCCAGTAGGACCTGGCACCTGTATACACTGCCAAAAGTATCGGTATCTGGTTTAATAACCACGGTATCCCTGTACTTGATTGGCCAGCAAACTCACCTGACCTAAACCTCATGAATTTTGGGTTTTCATGAAGCTGTAAGCCATAATTATCCCCATTACAAGAAATAAATGCTTGAATTATATTGCTCTGTATGTAAGGAGTCCATACAATATATGAGTTTCTCTGTTTTACTTAATATTTTAAAAATGTCGAATAATGTCTGTAATTTATCTTTTTTTTTAGATGGACTAGTATATACACCCATATTATGGGGCATTTAGAAACATCACCAAAATGCAAGTTAAACTTAAATATGCAGGTGTATCTCTTTTTCAGTTACTATACCGTCAATCCTGGCATGTGTTTGCATGTCTAAAGATGAAGTGGTGTATGTGTAGACTAAGTAAATTTATGCACCATAGTATCAAGAGTGAAACTAAATGTGCATGTGGATACTGTTGCTTGTTTGAAGACAAATTGGTGTGTATGAGCAACTTACATACATGCACCACAAGACTGAAAGTAAAAATAATACCAGATGTGCATGCAATCAGAGAGAAAAAGCTATGTAACCACGTTCTCAAACAAGCCCCAAAACCTCTCAATGGAGATGTGGCTGGTTCTCTGCCATCAAAATCAATTGGAGTTCTGAGTTCAGCCCAGTAACACGCTGGTAGGGCAGTACTATGTGTGTGTGTGTATGTGTGTGTATATATATATATATATATATATATATATATTATATATATATAAGTTTAGTTAATAGCATTAGTTACATAGACTAATGTTATTCAACTATTGGATTGGACATGTGAACAAGTGTAGGAGCTGATCATGGAGGGTCTGTATTTACATACCAAAGATTTGTTGCAGAAATTTTTTTAAACTATCCTATATATCTGAACAACTGCTTTTCTTCTGTGTGCAAACAGATCCTAGCAGTGCTGCCTAGTTACCCTAAAATGACATGCTTTCTTATGGTTATGTCTAAACAACATGGTTTTACAGTCGGATTCTGACATTTATTTCAGATTTGAAATCCGTCTAAATCTGACTATAAAACCATCCCCATAGACCTCAATATAAAAATTTCGGCTGTAGCCTAGAGGGGTAGGGTTTTCTGATGGTCGGATTTAAAAAAAACTTGAAACGTACAAAACTTCGCTGTATTTCAGTCGGATTTTCACAAAACTGAAACCAGAGTGTAAAATACTGGTCGGATTCAGAATCCGACCAGTATTTGCACATTGCCGTGTGGACATAGTTGCATAATTTGTAAGGCTGAGAAAAGACAAGACGTCCATCCAGTTCAGCCTGTTGTGCTAAAGTGTTGATCCAGAGGAAGACAAAAATTCCCTTAAAAGGGGAAGGGGGGGGCCAATTTCCCTTTAATTTTGGGGAAAAAAAATTCCTTCCTGATCCCAATCTGGCCTCGAAAAAAATTTCCCGGGATCAAGGGCCCTTTTCCGGGATTCCTAGTCATTATAATTTGGTTATATTATTTCGCCCCAAAAATTGCACCCAAAAACCCTTTTTTAAAAATTTTTGGGGAAAACTCTCTGCGGGGGAGGAAATTGTCTTGGTGAATTCAATAACGTCTAACTGCTCAAACAGAAAAGGGAAACCCCTTCTGGGGTTTTGAGAAATTTTCCCTTTCCCTCAAGACGTGAGGGATCCCCCCTCTTTCCCTTGTTTCAGCCCCTGGGTTTTGAATAAATTTTGGAGAGATCTTAAAATTGCCCTTTTTTTATATTTAAACATTTTATTATGTGGTCCCCCCCCCCCCCCCTCGCGAACCCTTGCTTTTCTCTAAATAAAAAACCCAAAATCTAGAAAATCTTTCGGGGAAATTGCGCCCACGCAGCCCTTTTTAATTTTTATTTTTTTTTTTTTTTCATTTTTTCCAAGCTTTTTAAGTAGTCAAATAGTAAGTAAAAAAACCCGCATACTGAATATGGGACAGTTGGAATACAAAAAGGGTTAAAAAATTTTGGTTTTATTCAGATAAAAATCAAAAAATTTAAACATGGGTATAAATATTGTGATTGTAGCAACAGTAAGTAAAACCCGGGCAAAAAGGGCAGAGGAAAAACAGGGGAGCTCATTGCTTTGTATTGTTGATTGGGGAAAAGAGGAGCAAAGTCTTGTTTTTTAAGACAGGGATAAACCCTGGAGTCACAAAAATTTGGGCCCTTTTTACCCCAAAGCGGGTAAAGCCATTTAAAAAAAGGGCTTTGGAAATCTTTTCCTATATAAAAAATTAAAACGTTCTTAACATCTTTAACTAAAACCAAAAAACTAGAGCCGGGATAAGGAGCGAGGAGGGGGCCCAAAAAGAAATAAATTTTCCCCTAAAAGGGAAGGCAAGAGCTGACATCCGGTCGTTTGGCCCCAGTTAAAAGTAAAAAGGGACCCAGCATTTGGCCAAAAAACCATCGGGTGGGTTTCGCTCTCCCCTTTTAAAAAGAGTCACAAAAACCCGGAAATATCCCTCTGACCCAAAAAAAGGTCCCCCCAACCCGCCCACGAAACCCTTTTAAACTTGTCAGTCATTGGGGTTCGGCCTCATGCACTCTTCCTTCTGTTGGATATGGGATATCCCCTTTTATCCCATGCTGTTAGGGAAAGGTTTTTGGCAGTCGTTCCCCACGCCTCGGTTCAAGGCCTTCGCGGCACTCAACATAAAAACAAGTAGAAAACCCTGAAAAAATTTGAAGGGGCCATAGGGTTTAATTTTGAAACCAGCCCCCACCTTAGGGTCACTCGCATTTTGGGTTTTTCCCGTCATTTCTTCAATGATTGCAAAATTTTCCCCCAGAAGACCGAACGTGGGCATGACCCCCCAAAAATTGTGGGAAAATAAAACCCTAAGGGCGGGTTTTCGCAATCTAAACGGGACGTTGGGGAAAACCGGGGGGGAAAATCAATTTTTAAGAGTGTGGGTCCCCCTTGTACCAGCGGGAGATTTATTTTGAAGTGGATTTCCCTGCAGTCTACAAGGTACGATGGATTTATATGCCAATTTTTTGTTGGGCTTTCCCCCCAAAAAGCCCCTCCTCAGAAAGGGAAATTTTTCCCGAGTTCCCTCCCCCAAGCCTTTCCTATTAAGGGGCCCGGGACCCCGGCTTAGGGGAAATTGATAAATTTTTATATGCTTGGAGATCAAATGACTTCCAGATGGCTGTTGGAAAGCATTTTTTCCAGGGGAGTTGGGGGTTCTGTGAAGTTTCAAACAAGTTTATTAAAAGCGTAGAATCCCGGGATTGTAGGTATAAAAAACCCGGGCAAAAGGGAGGGGGGGGAGAAAATTCCCCTCATCTTTCCCACTGGGTCTAAACCCTGGAGGTAAAAAACGTCAGAGAACCTTAATGCTCTCCCCCCCCTGTCATCAGTCGGGGGTTTGGGGGCCCAAAGTTTTTCCCGTGGGGGGTTTCCCCAGTTTGGTTTTTTAGGGGGCCTCCGGAAAGGGGAGGTTCCCCTCTGGTAGCCCATATGACCTCCAAGCCAAAATGTGTGATTTGCCACCCATGGGAGCGGCCGCACCCAGTCGAAGGGGGAAACCCGGCTCGGGGCAAAAACGGCAGTTTGGGGCCAAAGGGAGGGCTTCATATATTTTTTCCCCTTTTAATCGTACCCCACGGTTTTGGGGATCTGTGGGTAAAAAAAAAAACACTGTGCTGCTTTTGACCCCAAAATTTAAACCCTTTTATGCCCGGGTTTTGCTGGCCACCCCCCCTGCCTCCCCCTTATCAGTACTTGATTTGGCGATTTCCCCTTTTCCCCTCCCAAAGCCCTTGTGAATTTGCTAAGGGTTTTGCCCCAACCATTTGGAAAAAATTTAACTTTGGGTGAGAAGGAGGGTTGGCCCTGCCAATAAATACAATTTTTCGGGGTAGAATTATTCATTTTTAATTATACTAATCCCCCCCAACCCATGGAGAAATCTTTTAGATTTCCCACCGTGCCAGATCTGCTTTTAATTGTCCCGCAGTAGGGGGGGTTAAAGTTAAGATCATAAAAATTCTTGTGGGCCCCGGGAGGGTTATGAATTCCCAAATATTTGAATGATCGCCCGGCCCAGGGAAAAAGGGGGAAATGTCTTTAAAACAAGGATATGGGGGGGACTCTGGCAGATTTTTTCCCCAGTGAAACAGATTAGTAAAATTTAAAATCTTAAAATTGGATGCCCCCCAAAACCCCCTCCAGTGAAACAAAACTTTTTCGGGGGGGAGATTTTGAGTGGCTGGGATATTTTTAAAATCAGGTCGTTCGGCTACCCCGCAAATTTATATTGCATTCCCCCCCACTTGAATTCCCTTAAACATCAGTGTTTTTCCAAAATCACAAAAGGAGGTGCTCCATTACAATAAATACAAAAATGGGTGGAGGGGGAAACCTCCCTTTTGGTGCCATTTCGTTTTGGGATTTTGGTGCAGAGGGGGTACCATTGATCCAAATTTTTGAGCCCGGGGAATTATGATACAGGGCCTGATCCTTTGTTTTCATGAGTGGCCCCAAGGCCTTTATTCTGTAAGGGGGCCCCTTTGCAAGGGGGCCCCAGTCGATTTTATCAAAACCCCTTTCTAAACGTCCAGTGGGGGAGCAGCATTAAAAGGCCCCCCCTTTTCCCCCCATCCTTGATTGAGAGATTGTTTTCGAGGGGTTTGCCCCTTGTTTTTTCGGTTGGGGAAACCAAAAAACCCCCCTGACCCCAAAAACCTATCAGGTCCCCAGAAATGGTTTTAGCCAAAGGGGCCAAAAGGGTTTGCTTTTTAGATTAGCTTTCCGTGTTTAGTAGGGGAAATTGGCCGGGTAACTTTGGCGGGATAGGGGGTTTTTTCCCCTTCCTTTGGGAAAAACCGTGATGTGTGCTAGGGGGAAAATGGGGGAGGGATTGTCGTAAAAGGAGGGGATTTAAAAGGCCTCAGAAAGGGCATTCTAGATTTTCACTGAGTTTTTTAAAAAAAATTTTGGGGCCCATGTAGCCGTCTGGCCCGGGACCCCTTGCCCGTTGGGAGTGAGGCAATGGCTGTTTTTCAGTAATCATCTTTTAAAAGGGGGCTTTTAAAGGGGGAGAAACCCCTATAGGGTCCGATTTAGGGACGAAAGTTTCTTGATGAAATTGCAGCCCTTTAGGGCAAGAGGAAGTCTCGGTTGGGGGAGGTTATAAAAGCCCCTGATAATATGGGTTGAAACCCCTTTCCGAATTTTTTCTGTAAAAGTGTACCATTTCCCCCCTTATTTTTTTTGTTTAGATGACACGAAAAAGGGAAAGCCCTTTTGTCCCTAAAAGGACAAAGCCCAACTTTTCTGCTGGGGCTTTTTTCCCTCCATTTTTAAAAAGGGGGTGGGCGCTTTGCTGCTGTTCTCTTCCCTTTTCCCTCTCTAGCACTTTATCTATGTCATGTTTAACTTGTGTCAATTCACTGAGGACAGAGTCATCGCCGCTCCTTTTTTGTGGAGACTCCAGTGAATGGGAGGCGGAAGTAGGTTGTTTAAAAGTGTTGTCGCCTCTCTTTTAATTTCCGCGAGCCGTGTTTTATTAAAAACAACCCCGGGGGCACCATTTCAGGGCGTCCCAAGGGCAAAATTTGGGGGGGGTGATGTCTGTCGCGTGGTTGCAAAGAAAGGCGTGGTGGTCTGTTTTGTTCTGAAAAAATAGTGAGTCGTTCAGCAGTGTCTCATTCCCCAAATTTCCCGGGGAAAGATTTTCCCGGGAAGGGCTTGGGGAGATTCGGGAAGCAATGAACCCGGGGCCCTTGGGCCTGAGTGCAAGATATCGGGTTTTTCAAACCCCTTTTTAAACCCGGGGAGAGAAGGGGGGAGTGCTGAAGAAATAAAATAGTTTTATGGACCCGTAAGGTTTTTGGGTGGAAGAGGAAGGAAAAGTATAGTCCTTGTCCTCCGGGATGAAATATTTCGCCCCAAAAATCACTCAGCTGCAAAGTCATGCCCGCAGTTTTTTCATTTTGTTCAATTTGTTTCAGCGGAGGGGTTGAGCGGGGGGGGCCCCACGCCCTGTCCCCGTACCAGCTGGAGTGCCACATTGAAGTCACCGCATAATATCACCTCCCCTTTTTGCCAAAAAAAGAAACAAATCGTCTTAAAAAACCCTTTGAGGGAAGGACATTGACCCCGGGGTTTTGGGGGATAGATGTTTTGCTATTGGGGTAAGGAGTACCTGAAATGCTGCAAATTGACCAAAAAAGGAATCTCGCGTTGGGGTCTTGTTTTAAAAAGTGGACCTGGTGTGGGAGGGGGCTTGTGAAAGGGAAACGCTACCCCCCCTTTTTCTTTTGCGTTAGATTATACTATGGCACCCGGCGGGTAAAATCTGTTTTTCAGAACTGGGGATGTGGAGGGTGAAATGCGTCTCCTGCAGGCTTTAAAATATGTGAGCGAGCTTTTTTGCAAACTCGTAAAGGATTCAAGAGGCCTCTCAGGGATTTTTAAGCCCCTTCCATTAAAAGGAGGGGAACCCTTTTTTAGTTTTCATGGGGCTACTGGTAACCCACACCCCAAATTTTAGTCAAAAAAAGGTCCATTCCCCTCGAAAGGTTCTAGGTGGTCAATAAAAAAAAACGAGGAAAAAAAAGTAATCTGAAGGAGCTAAAATGAGCCCTTGAAAAACCCCACCAAAAGGCCAAAAATCTAAAAACTGCAGGGATTGGGGGCTTTCGAGGGACCGTTTGTAGGGCAAAGGGGGGTTTCCCCCCCTTTTTGGGGGAAAGGGGCCCCTAAACGCTTGGGGAAATTGGCCCCTTGTGACAACAAAACGAAAACCTGGGGTTTGATAGCTCTAGGGGGAAACTAAGGTGTATACATTGTAAAAGGGAAATATAATTTAAATTTGTTTCACATGCCTGGGGAGGGCCCGGGGATCCAAAAATTGATGGGGATGGGATGGGCAGTTTAAAGTAAGGTGAGTTGAACAGGGGAAAGGGGGGGGGGACAGAGAGGGGGGAAAAAACAAAAGGAAAAGAGGGAACATTGGGGGGGGAGAAAAAGAAAGAAAAAAAAAAAAATATATAAATAAAAAAAAAAGAGAAGGGGGGGGGGGAAAAAGGAGAAAAGAAAAAAATTCCCATAGGGGTCAGATACCTTTTTTGGTTTTCGGGGTCAAAAAGGGAAAAATTTTTGCAAAAAATCAGAGAAAAAAAGATGGCAGGTACAAACCCAAAGGGAAGGCATGATTTGGTTAGAGAAATTGGTACTCTACGGTCATCGGCCCCGCGAAATAGTCCTCAAAGGGCTCTTTAGGGGGGGCTCTGTTTCGGCTCTCCCCTGGGGTCTTTCGGTCCCTCTGCGGAAGCGGTGAATTCTGAGAGCCAGCCGTCTTAGAAGAGGACTGCCAAAAAAAGTGTTTGTCTCCCATTTTTAAGGGACAACATGCCCGCCACTCCGGGAAATTTAGACAGGAGGGGATCCCAGGGGCCCTCAGGAAAATCGGCAGATCCTGGGGCAAAAGTAGGGTAATCACTCCTCTCCCTTGCGGACCCTTTCAGGGGAAAAAGGGAAAACCCCCCCGGTATTTGGGGTACCGTGGGGTTGCAGGATCGACAGAAAAGGCTTCAGTGTTGTCCCGGAGTTTGAAGGGGTGCGTCTGGAAAAAAATCCGGAAAAAAGCGCCCAAATTTGGGGGCCCTTTAAAGGATATGAGGGGGCAAAGGTTTGGTTTTTGCTTTATAGTTCTTTAAGGGAATAATTAAGAACGCGGCATAAAGGGGGCCTTGGGTTGGCCTCATCCCCAAGGGGGGCCTTTAAGGGTTTTGGGTCCGATTAATTTCCTGGTGAGCCCTGTCAATTTCTATGGGCTCCCGTGTCTCTACCCCGAAAACCCTTAAAGAGGCTGGTGGGGTCAGTAACAGGGGCTTGTGGCTTTTTTGGGGTCAGGGAGGGCCCCCCCGGCTCGAATGTTTTCCTCCGGGGGTTTTTGTTCTCGGGATCGTCCATGTGTTCAATCAGATTTTGGTGGAGGTTTTTCTGAGGGTTTATTGTGCCTGCATTTGAGTCCAAAAATCCCATGGTGCACCCACTTCTTTTTGTTTTCCCCTAAAAATTGATTTGTGCTTCAAAAAGAAAAAATTGCTTTTAACGGGTTTAAAATTTCCCTACCCCCCGGGAGAAATTTAAAGGGCCTGGGGAAGGGCCCGTGAGGTTTATTCTTTGGTTTGGGTTTTAAAGTGAGCAAGGCCCCGGGGCTCAAGGGGGCCCCCCGGGGGTTAGCAAAAATTCAGGCCCCTTGGGGTTTTTTGCGTGAGGGATGCATTTTTGGGGGATTGGAGCGCTCGCCTTTTGTGAGGCCTCTAGTTGGGGGACCATGTAGGGGCTATTTTTTTATAGTTTTGAGGGTGTTGCCGTGGGTGGGCTCTGGGCATGGGGCCCTTTGGGTTCAACGGTGATGCTGCTGGGCTTTTTGAGGGGGGAAGGGGCGGGGGGGTCCCTCTGAGGTCCATCACTGGCTAGGTGGCGGCGGGCCCCGGCAAGTTATTTCCCCCCCCCCCCCCAGGGCATTTCTGCTTTCCTTTTAGGCATTTTAGAGGATGCAGGGCTGTCCCCAGTGGGGGGTCAGGCAAAACCCTGCTATTCAGCCCAAAGGCTGCCTCCCTCTGGTGGGTTGTAAATCCCACCCCATTCCCCCCCGGGCCTGTGTTCCTTTCTGGGAGGGGGTCCCGGCAGATTGGGTGGAGCCTTTTCCCTCGGTGCTTTAGCTAGCGGCCGTCCCCTGGGGAAAAATTTGGGGCAGGGTGCTCAGACCCCGGGGGGCCCGCGTTTTTTTCCCAGGCGCCCCTCCTTCTTGGCCGGGGGGTCAGGCTGCTGCGGGGTCTTCTCTTTCTCTCCTGTACTGGGCCCGCGTGGTCTGAGGAGGGGCAGGGGAGTTTAGTGGAGGTCAGGGCCCGGGGGTGCCCCTCCTCCTCCCCGCCCGGGGATTTGAGATTTCTTTTCCCGGAAACTGGATTGGAGTCCCCCAAAGGGGTTGGGGAAAAAAAATTAGAAAAAGGGGACTTCGCCCCTCCTGGGGGGTCTGCTGCAGCCTGCTCCTTCTTTTGTTCCCCTTTGATCCCCTTTTCAGGGTTTGGTTAGCCCCATTTACCAATGAGCCCCGGAGGGCTCTCTAAAATGCGTCCCACCCGGTTTCATAGCAGGCCCCGCCCCCTTTTTAAATTTTTTTTGGGTTTCCCCCTTTTTTACCCGTTCAAGGGTCTTTAAATGTCTTTTTTTGTGCACTGGTGCCCAAAAAAAGTTAACCCAAAGCTCCCTGTGTGGGCTAACCAAATGACTTTATAGTGGGAGAATAATTACCCATCATTTTGCATCTTGTCCTTTTAATACAACCCATGATCCTATTAGCCTTGGCTGCTGCTGCCTGACACTGGCTGCTACAGTTAAGTTTACTGTACACCAGGAGTTCCAAGTCCTTCTCCATGTCACTTTTAACCAGCGTTTTTCCATTTAACATGTAATCATGTAATGGATTTTTCTTCCCCATGTGCATAACCTTGCGTTTATCTGTGTTAAATCTCATCTGCCATTTCTCTGCCTCCAACTTATCCAGATCCCTTTGTAACAACACATTATCCTCTATTGTGTTGTTTACTTTACAGAGCTTAGTATCATCTGCAAAGATCGCTATTCTACTGTGCAATCCATGTGTAAGATCGTTAATGAAAATATTGAAGAGGATAGGGGCCAATACTGAGCCCTGTGGTACCCCACTAGTAACAAGGATCCAGTCTGAGTATTTACCGTTAATCACCACCCTTTGTTTTCTATCACTGAGTAAGTTGCTTACCTACTTGCACACATTTTCCCCCAGTCCAAGCATTCTCTCATTTTACTTACCAACTTTTTATGTAGCACAGTATCAAATGCTTTAGAGAAATCTAGATATATTACATCCAATGCTTCACCCCGATCCAGTCTAGAACTTACTTTCTCATAGAAGCTGATGAGATTAGTTTGACAGGATCGATCCTTCATAAACCCATGCTGGAACAGCGTTATATATTTATTTTCAGTAAGATACTCCAGGATAGCATCTCTTAGAAAACCCTCAAACATTTTACCCACAACAGAGGTTAAGCTTACCGGCCTATAGTTTCCAGGATCACTTTTTGACCCCTTTTTTAATATTGGCACCACATTTGCTATGTGCCAATAGTTTGGGACATACCCAGTTATTAGATAGTTCATAAATATTAAGAATAGGGGCCTATCTATCACATCACTTAACTCCCTTAGGACAGTAAATACAGTGGAGAAAAAAATGTTTAATAGGTTTGCTTTTTTCTCATCGCCCTCTACAGTCTCCCCCTCACTAATTTTCAAGGGGCCAACATTTTCTGTTTTAATCTTTTTACTATTTATATAGTAAAAAATATTTTGGGGTTACTTTTACTTTCTATGGCAATATTTCTTTCTGTCTCCAGCTTTGCTGCCTTTATCATTATTTTACATATTTTATTTTTTTCCCATTAGCTTCTTAGCGCCTCTTCACTGCCCTCTTGTTTTAGGAGTTGAAAAGCTTTCATTTTATTATTTATTGCCTCCTTTATATTTCTGTTGATCCACATTGGGTTTTTCCTGTTTCTAATTCTTTTATTACCATAAGGAATATACCTCTCACAGTGGGCGCCTAAAATGTTTTTAAAAATATCCCATTTATTGTTTGTTCTGCCATTTTTAGACACCTAGTCCCAGTCAATACTGTTTAGGGCCTCTCTAAGCAGGATAAAATTATCCTTCCTAAAGTTCAGTGTTTTTGTGGCTCCTCGACAAAGGATAAATGGAAATTTATTATATTATGGTTACTATTTCCTACTATTTCCGTGCTCTATCAGGTCTATTAGTGAATATTAAGTCTAGAAGGGCCTTTCCTCTAGTAGGTTCTTGCACCATTTGGGACGCTGCCTTTTAGTTATCGAAAAATTGGTAGTGCACTGTAAAAGAGAAAACAGAGGATAGGCGCATCTCACGTAACACTGTGAGGGTAAACAGCAGTAATGGGGAGTAATGAAAACCGCTCACCTTTTGTGGTTATACAGGATGGTATAATTTATGTAGATGGCATCAAAAGATAGGTAGCGAGCAGCCTGGTTCCGTAAACGTCTCAGGGAATCCACCGCATTTTAGCTGGTTCGCTGGGTATATAGTAACCTTCTTTCATCCGAATGAATTGGATGAGATATATAATGACCTATGGTGGCACCACAGGTCCGTATTATATACCTCATCCAATTCATTTGGATAAAAGAAGGTTGCCTTAGTTATAGAACAAAGAGGTGGTCTCCTAGCAGAAGCTGAGGTTTTAGAGATGGCAGCTTTGGGACCCAGCTTGCCTTGTTTATCTTTGCTGGTCAGGCTGTGCTGACATGGAAAAGCCACAAAAGAAGATTTTGTTCAGTAGCACAAGGCATTACTATGCATTTATGCAATGATAATAATCCTAAACTAGCAAAAGTATCCCCTGGCTGTATACCATCATAGTCCTAAGGTATAAACTGTGTTATTTGTAACAATGTATATTGAAGTGTACAGTCTTTAATGATTTTCTTTGCTGAATATTGTCATTAATGGAAATACAAAACTTTTCAGCTCCTATCAACAATACAGATATGAACAGAGCCTTGAAAATGATGATGATTTTATTTGATTACAATTCATATAGTTTGTAACTATTCATATAATGTAGACAAGGGACCTGTTACGAAAGACAGTCGGTGCAGCGAGCATCTTCTTTTGCACCTAATGCTGTAAAAGTAGAGGATAAATGATTGCCCACGTGTGACCCCTACTGTCTGCTTCAGCTACTGAAGAGAGGTTTCTAATGACTTGACTATTCCATTTACCACTAGTGACCCTGCAATGCTTTGACCTTGTCTCATCCATTCAAATTCTCCAGATTTCCATATAATTTATTAGCTGACCTTGCATTTTTTTTTTATTTTTTATTTCTTTAAACGTGTCACATTTTATATTTTGGAGATACCTATTTTTTTAATGTTCTAAAACAGCGGTCCCCAACGTTTTTTCCCCCCGGGCCGGGTTTTATGCACGACAATTTTACCCCGGCCCCGTGGGGGGTGGAGTTATTGGGGGCGGGGTTCTGGAGGGGGTCGGATGTTTAGAATCACACACACATAAAATACTGGTTACCGCATACGATACCCCTAAATTACACAGTATACACTTTATTGGTTTTTTTTTTTAACTGGAGACTGATTGTCAGCTCTGTGGGTCACTATTATATTAATAATGCTGATCCACAGAGCTGACAATCAGTCTGCAGTAATATTTATCAGCTCTGTGGGTCAGCATTTAACATGTATATAGTATAAATTTTGTAATTCAGCTCTGTCATAAAAGGATATATGCCCACTGGTAATAATAAATATATCCCCCCAGTAGTGATTTGTGAAAACTAGCTGCCCCCGGTAGTGATAGATAGCTGCCCCCAGTAGTAGTAGATAGCTGCCCCAGTAGTGATAGATAGCTGCCCCCAGTAGTGATAGCGGCCCCCAGTAGTGATAGCTGACCCCAGTAGTGATAGATAGCTGCCCCCAGTAGTGATAGCGGCCCCCCAGTAATGATAGCTGACCCCAGTAGTGATAGCGGCCCCCAGTAGTGAATGATAGCTGCCCCCAGTAGTGATAGCGGCCCCCAGTAATGATAGCTGACCCCAGGAGTGATAGCGGCCCCCAGTAGTGATAGCGGCCCCCAGTAGTGATAGATAGCGGCCCCCAGTAATGATAGCTGCCCCCAGTAGTGATAGCTGCCCCCAGTTATGATAGATAGCTGCCCCCAGGAGTGATAGTGATACATAGCTGCCTCAGTAGTGGTAATAATACATAGCTGCCACTGTAGGGATAATGATACATAGCTGCCCCCAGTAGTGATAGATAGCTGCCCCCAGTAGTGATAGCTGCCCCCAGTAATGATAGCGGCCCCCAGTAGTGATAGATAGCGGCCCCCAGGAGTGGTAGCGGCCCCCAGTAGTGATAGCGGCCCCCAGTAATGATAGCTTCCCCCAGTAGTGATAGATACGGCCCCCAGTATGATAGAATAGGGGGCCCCCAGTAGGCAGCCAGGACAATTAAAATAAAAATAAAAAAAAGAATAAGTAGTAGTCACTCACCTTTCCCAGATCGTCGGCCGAGTTCCTCCTCCCAGCAGCCGACATCTGACGGCACTGAGCGGCGCGGGGGGTGTGACGTTACTGCCCATCATCCCCCCCTGCGCCGCTCATCGCTGCAGATGCGGAGCTCAGTGAGCGCCGCATCTGCAGTGATAGGGAAAGCAAGGCGGTAATGCATCGCTCCTGCTTTCCCTGTAATGCAGCCGCACGATGTTGGGGCAGTTTGCTAGGTCTGCGCGGCCCGGGATTACAGCGGCCGCGCAGACCAGATGCCGACCGCCCGGACGAAGTCAGCGGGCAGCCGGCATCATGCTAGCCCGGGGCCGCGGACCGGCAGGGGATACGCTAAGGCCCGGTGCTGGTTGGGGACCTCTGTTCTAAAACATTTATATCCATCTGGGATTGCCTTAATTCCCATAATATTTAGTTCTTCTCACTGATGGGGGGGAAGAGGGGGTGAGTTTTTAGTCAGCCACCGATTGTGCAAGTTCTCCCACTTAAAAAGATGAGAGAGGGCTGTAATTGACATCATAGGTAGACCTCAACTATGAGAGACAAAATGGGAAAACAAATCCAGAAAATCACATTGTCTGATTTGGAAAGAATCTATTTGCAAATTATGGTGGAAAATAAGTATTTGGTCAATAACAAAAGTTCATCTCAATACTTTGTTACATATCCTTTGTTAGCAATGACAGAGGTCAAACATTTTCTGTAAGTCTTCACAAGGTTGGCACACACTGTTGCTGCTATGTTGGCCCATTCCTCCAGGCAGATCTCCTCTAGAGCAGTGATGTTTTGGGGCTGTCACTGGGCAACACGGACTTTCAACTCCCTCCAAAGGTTTTCTATGGGGTTGAGATCTGGAGACTGGCTAGGCTACTCTAGGACCTTGAAATACTTCTTACAAAGCCTCTCCTTCGTTGTCCTGGTGGTGTGCTTGGGACCACTGTCATGCTGAAACACCCAGCCACGTTTCATCTTCAATGCCCTTGCTGATGGAAGAAGGTTTGCATGCAAAATCTCACGATACATGGCCCCATTCATTCTCTCATGTACACGGATCAGTCGTCCTGATCCCTTTGAAGAGAAACAGCCCCAAAGCATGATGTTGCCATCCCCATGCTTCACATTAGGTATGGTGTCCTTGGATACAACTCAGCATCCTCTCTCCTCCAAACACAACTCGGCCCCAGTACTTTTGGGCAAAAAAACAATTTTCACATACTGGAAAAACATCAAATATGAGGTATTGGTTAACATAATGGCCATTTATTGTATGCCTGCAAGCCCCTTCATGGCTCCTCATTTATTGCAGGTTCCTACACTCCCTTAAAATCACAAAATATACAGAAAAAGGGGAAAAATTACTCAAAGAAAAAAACAGAAACATGGCCATACTCACTGCTAGAAAAGCTGAGATGAGGCTGAACACAGCACAGAGGCAGCACACTCCCCCATTTTATTAAAGGAAAAATACTCAGGTGCAGCTGGTGGGTGGTAACCCATACATCTCTCCACTAGGTGGACAGAAAACTGCACCTTAAATTGACAAAGTTTTTTTGCTTTTTTGCATGTTACGTGAATAGATGTCAATTGAAGGTGCAGCTTTCTGTCCACCTAGTGGAGAGATTTTTGGGTTACCACCCATCAGCTGCACCTGGGTATTTTTCCTTTAATAGCACGGGCGTGTGCTGCCTCTGTGCTGTGTTCAGTCTCATCTCAGCTTTTCTAGCAGTGAGTATGGCCATGTTTCTGTTTTTTTCTTTGAGATTATCAGTGGTCTTGTATGTCTTCCATTTTCTAATTATTGCTCCCACAGTTGATTTCTTCACACCAAGCTCCTTGCCTATTGCAGATTCAGTCTTCCCAGCCTGTTGCAGGGCTACAATTTTTGTTTCTGGTGTCCTTCGACAGCTCTTTGGTCTTCATCATGGTGGAGTTTGGAGTGTGACTGAGGTTGTGGACAGGTGTCTTTTATACTGATAACAAGTTCAAACAGGTGCCATTACTCCAGGTAATGAGTGGAGGACAGAGGAGCCTCTTAAAGAAGAAGTTACAGGTCTGTGAGAGCCAGAAATCCTGCTTGTTTGTAGGTGACCAAATACCTATTTTCCACCATAATTTCAGATAAATTCTTTCCAAATCAGACAATGTGATTTTCTGGATTTGTTTTCATTTTGTCTCTCATAGCCAAGGTCTACCTATGATGTCAATTACAGGCCTCTTTCATCGTGTTAAGTGGGAGAACTTGCACAATTGGTGGATGACTAAATACTTTTTTCCCCACTGTGTATTGAGCTAACATATTTCCAACACACATATATAATTGCTAACATCTGTTCTTGTTCACTCACTTGTGATCTTTTTACATACACATCCCTGATGCAAATATGTGAGGAACCTGTGCAGAGGGAGAGAATGTACCAAGCCAAAGTACAGTCACCAAGGTCTGCACCAGTGGATCATGGATTGAAACGTAACAAGAACTCTGGAACCTTTGGTTTCTTCCTCCAGCCCACAAATGGTCTAATGGCAACTCCATTGGTTCACAGTGCACCTCCCTATTCAGGATCGGCATCATATAACTGTTGGATGCAGGTGCTGTTGCTGAGAAAAAAAAAGCCTTTCCGGGGTTGAGCAAGAGGGAATTGACAAGATTGAGAGCTATTGCTGGGTTACAATGTGAGCTGTAAGAGCAAACCTCTGTGGCACGGTGGGTACACTAGCCCGGGATTTTTCCCTTTTGCAACGTTTACGGCAAAAACTGACCATCGATTTGGGCCAATCGGGCTCTGGGGGTGTCGGGGGTTTTCCCCCGCAGCCGGGGGTCGGGCTGCGGGCGCACCCGTGTTGCCCGTGCTCCCCTCCCCCGGGGGACGAGACGCCGCGGTCCGCGGGTCGGGGCCGGGCTCTCGCCCCCCCGGGGCGCCCAAATTCCCCCGCGCTCCTTTGGGGTCCCAGGCTCCCCCGGGCTGCCGTGCGGGGCCGCGCCCCCTAGCGCGCCCCGGGCTCTTTCTCTAAAATTTAAAAAAGGCCAGCGCGATAATTGGGTTTTGCGACCGCTGACCCTATATAATTTTTTCCCGCCCCCCTCCTTCCTTCCCGATCTATTGCCTTACAGCCCTAAGAAACTTTCCCTGTATCGTTTCCTTCCCCCCTTTCCAAACCCTTACCACCCTTTCTTACCACGCCCTTTCCCGCCGCCTGTCCGACCCCTGCCTGTCCTGACCCCTCCCGCCGCACCTCCCTTGGGCTGCCGCCGCAAGCAAGTCACCCAGTGGGGCGACCGGGATTCTCCCCCGCAGCAACCATCCCGCTTTGCGGCGGGCTCTGGGAAAACCGGGCTCTACTTTAGACTCCGCCCCCTGTACAGCTTACACCACCGCTTGCGTGGTCCAGCGGACCACACCTGCATCCATAACTTAGATCCGCCAGGATCCCCCCAAGTGCCTCAAACCCAGTATTGCGGACTCACATCCTTTGTCGCTCAGAGTCGAGCAGATTCCCCAACAAGCCCAGCATTTGGATCAGCTTCCGACTGGTCACAGCTCCTCACGTCCCCAGAGCCCCCTTTCCCTTTCCGCCAGGTTTCCCCCATGCCTCTTGTTCCGCTGGCTTCGGTGGGCCCCAACTGCGACTCTCCCCACCTTCTAAGTTCGACGGGGCCCCCAACTTTGCGGGGTTCATCACCCATGCTCCATGCCCGAGTTAAAGGGCCGATCATTTCCCAGGGGAGAGGGCAAAGGTGCTTCGTGGTCACCTACTCCCCCCGGGGAAGGCTCAGCGGGGCAACCCCCTCGGGGACAGGAACGCCCCGTGACCGCAGACCTACACCTTCCTCCAAGAATTCCTAGCTCTTCAGGAACCTGCAATGCATCTCAGCTGAGACAGCACTCCCTGAGCCTCGCCAGGGAGACTCCTCCGAGGAGACTATGTTTAAAAAATTTTCTACATTGGCCTCGGATTATCCGGAATACGCAGCCCTCTGCCCCAATTTTTAAAAGGGCCTGTCCAGCAGGGAAAAGGGACGCACTACCGCTAGAGACATTCCGTCCTTTTCTGAGCAACCACCCACTTGGGCCACCCCATTGAGGCGTTTCCCCGAGAGACAGGAAGAGCTTCGCCAGGACGTGACCTGTCTGCCTCCCCGACTGCCCTGGGGCTAGCCCCTGTATTCCAAAAGCTCCCGCGCCAATACGCAGCTCACGTGAGGAACCCAGCGGTGGACCGGGGCTCACCATGGGACGAAAGAGCGACCCCCGTCCCCCGTTCGGAGAATTTTTTGTTTTGTTTGGGGCCACCCCTGACTCTCTCCGAGTTGCCCGCGGGCGTCCCCCGCGCCCGGGGGAAACGCCGCACCTAGGGCCCTAGGAGAGGCGTCCCTAGGTGCCAATTCTTCCCTCCCCCGCTGACGATCCCGGACATTCCACGCCGCTGGCCTCTCTTTTTCAGGCTCCTCCCTTTTCCTGGATTCTGGGTCGCCGGGAACTTTACCACGCCCCCCGTAGCCCTTTATCCCCTGCCGCGGGGTTCCGGCTGAAAGACCTCGGGTGACCCTTTCCGTCATGGGGAACTCCGAGCGACCCTTCCATACTCACCGGGGCCTCTCCCTCCAGGTGGGGGCTCGCACAAGGAAAAGATTGCCTTTCCACGTGCTACCAAGGTCTCGCGGCGACCCTCTTGGGGCCCCCCCCTGGCTGCAACCCATGCCCCACGCCGACGGAAGACCGCGAGGTCTTGCTTTGGGGACCGAATTGCCGAGTCAATGTCTGGTCCGCACCCGCCCAGGCGTCCATCTCTCCGCAGCCATCTCCCAAAACCTCTGCCGGGCCTGCCAGCAAAATACCAGGGGATTTGGGGATGTTTTTTTAAAAAAGAGCAGAACGCTGCCGCCCATGGGGCCCCTAAACGCCCCAATTGACCTTTTCCGGCCAGTCCTCCGGGGGGAGGCCCAAACCCGCATCCACCGAAACCCGGGCCATGTCGGCCCTACATCAAGGAAATTTTGGGAAAAGGGGCTTTATCCGCAAGCCTTTTCCCACGGGAGCCGGTTTCCTTCTTCTTGAGAAAAAGGGATGGTTCCTACGCCATGCATCGACTACCGGGGTCTTAACAAGGCACCGGAAGACCATACCCTTACCTCAATCTCTAAAATCTTCAAACCGGGTCCCGGGGGCCCCAAGATTTTTTCCAAAATTTAGCCCTGCGAAGAGCTAAAACCTCTTAGAATCCTGAAGGCATGAATGGAAGGGGCCTTCAATACGCGGACGGACCTTCGAATACCTGTGATGCCTTTGGGATTTAAACGCGCCAGCTTCCCAGGAATTTTTAAACATTTTTTCAAGACCTTCCCTATTCCTGCGCATGGGCTACCTAGACGACATTCTGATCTTTCCCGATCCCCAACCCACGGTGCATGTGCACCAGGTACGAGGGCGCCGTCCGCAGTAACCATTTTTACGCCAAGTTGGGGAAAAGCCTTTTCCATCGGACTCCTTCCGTTCTTAGGATTCATCATCTCGGATAAAGGCCTACTGATGGCCCCGAGAAGTTAGCGGCCGTCTACAGTTGGCCTCGACCTGTCGGACTTCGGGGGATACACTTTTCTTAGGGTTCCAAATTTCACCCCAGTTCATTCCCCATTTTTTCCCCACGGGGGCACCAAATTTTGGCCCTTACCAAAAAAACCCAATCCGAACCGGCCAAAAGGAGGGCCAGAAGGCATTTTTTGACTTTAAAACTCCTTTGCCTCGCACCTATCCTGTCTCCCCAAACCCCGAAAAATCTTTCCGCCCTGGGGGTGGGTCCTCGTTGTGGGGGCAGGGGGGGTTCTCAGCAGAAAAGGGGCCAAGGGCAAAACCGCACTTGCGGTTTTTTTTTCCAAGACCTTTTTTCCCCCACGGAAAAGAATAGCCATAGGGGGTCGGGAATTGCTAGCCAAAAAAACGCCTGGGGGGAATGGCGCCACCCCCTGGAAGGGGGTTGCCACCCCATTGACATTTTATACAGATCACAAGAAAACTTCTGTACCTTTAGTCACTCAGCGCCTGAATCCCCCCAACCAGGTGGTCGCTGTTCTTCTCGTGCTTTACTTCCCCGGATCCACTTCCCCCGCAGAAAAAAAAGCAAGGCTGATGCTCTCCCCCGCCTCTTATAAAATCGGGGGGACCCCGGTCCCTCAGCATATTATTCCCCCCGAACGTCTGGTTCATGTTGCTCCGGTGGCCTCCAGCAGACTCCTCGGGGAAGACTTTTCGGGTCCCGGCTCCCGGGGGAGGTCAAAGTGGGGGCATTTTCTCCTTGGTGGCCCGGGGCCTCCTGGGGGCCAAAAGACACTTCGCTAATCTCTCCCCTTCTATTGGGCCGACTCGGCTAAGGACACAAGAAATTTTGTGAAACCTGTATATCGTGCCCCCGGGATAAAACCCCCGTCATGGCCCTCGGTCTTCTCCCCCTTGCCCACCGGGGTTCCCAGGTCCAAGTGTCCTATGGACTTTATCACCCACCTTCCCCCGTTTTTGGGGAATGCTGTCATTTGGGGGTCGCAGACCGTTTTTTTAAAATGGCGCATTTTACCGTTCCCAGTCTGCCACCCTCCCGGGTCGCTACACTCTACTTTGAACCTCTTCCGTCTACAAAAGCCCCCCACGTCACATCGTCCGGGCCGTGGGTCCAATTTGTCTCCAAGTTGGGGTGCCCTCTGCTCCAGGTTGCAAGAAAAATTGGACTTTTCTTCGCTTACCACCCGCAGCCCCCAAAGGGCAGGGGGGAGAGGTTTTAACCAAAAACCTTGCACATACTTTGCCACTTTGTCTCGCCCCCAAGACATTGGTCCGGTCTACTGCCCTGGGCCGAATTCCGATAACCTTGACTCGAATCCAACGGGGTCTTTCCCCTTCTATATCGTCTATGGCTGCTCCCCCCGCCCCCCCTCCCTCTGCCTTCTGCCTCCGAGGTTTCCCGCCGTAGACCCCTGGTCCAGGACATGACTACCATTGGGAGCAGCGCGCCAATCCCCAGCAAGCGCTGCCCGCATGAAGTCGCAGGGGGGACAAGAAAGGAAACCATCCCCATTTTTTTTTTGCTCCGGGGAGAAGGTTGGGGTGTTGCCAAATAGTCCCCTAAAATCCCCATTTTTAACTGGGGCCACGGTTTTCCCGGGGGCCCTTTGAGGTTTTAAGCGGATCAAACCCTTTGGGTTTTAAGCTCCGCTCCCTCCCCACCTCGTATTCCAAACGCGTTTCATGTATCCTGCTGAAGCCTGTCGGCCAAAAACGTTTTTTCGAAAAAGTTGTCCCCTCTCCCCCCAAGCGAGGCCCTCCACGTGTTTTACAGTAAGAAAAATTCTGGCTATAAGGCTATCAGAGGGAAACGACCTTTTTTCATCGATTGGGGGGGGATTTGGGCTGGAGGAAATCGTGGGGGGCCGGAGACAACATCCTGGATCCCGGGCAGCAAAAAAAGTTTCTTCTTTCCAGAAAGAGGGGGGGGCCAAAGGGGGGGGGGGGTACGTCACGGTGGTCCCGCAGCCGGGGGCGGGCTGCGGGGGCACCCGTATCGTCCCCTGCTCCCCTGCCCCGGGACATAGCGCCGCGTCCCGCAGGTCGGCCGTGGGGCGTGCTGTCCCCCCCAAGGGGACCACTTACCCTGCCCCCGCTCCTGTGTCCCTACGGCCTCTGCCCCCTGCCGTGCGTGGCCGCGCCCCCTAGCGCGCCGCGGGACTTCTCTGAAATTTTAAGGGGCCAGCGGCAGTAATTGGGTTTTTGCGACCGCGCCCAAATTTTGGTTTTCCGCCCCGGCACTTCCTTTCCGGGGTCTATAGTTCCTACAGCCCTAGAGAAAGCGTTTTCCTGTACGCCTGTCTAAACCCGTTCCGAACCATACCACCCGTTTTTTTGACCACGAACCTTCCCGCCTGTCCTGACCTCCTCCTTTCCCCGACACCTACGTCAACGATTTGGGACCACGCACTGCTTTCTGCCGCCGCAAGCAAGTCACGCCCCGTGGGGCGACCTGGTAGTTTCTCCGCCGCAGCAATCCATCCCCTTTTCGGCGGGGGCTGGTGAAAACCGGCTCTACTTAGCCTCCGCTCCCTGGGGACGGCTTACCCACCCGCTTGCGGTGGGGCCA
Organism: Phyllomedusa bahiana; assembly: GCA_025379985.1. Lineage (NCBI taxonomy): Eukaryota > Metazoa > Chordata > Amphibia > Anura > Hylidae > Phyllomedusa > Phyllomedusa bahiana. The sequence continues at coordinate 131,256 of JAODAL010001165.1, forward strand.
GCGGATCCACTACCTGCATCCGTAACATGGTGAACCTGTGGGACTATTACAAGGGCCTCTGGTCTTGTCAAGGTCCGCTAATGCTATTGTTGCAGGGAAAAATTTTAAAGTTAATAATATAATTCGCACCAATTTTAGAAGGTGAACTACCCTTACATATTCCTAATATGTTTGCATCCTTATATTCTTGTATGTGTTTATAATCTAAGAGGAGAAAACTTTAAAATTTTCACCATCAGACTTTGAAAAATATCCATAAAGCAGGAGGGATTTTCGTTTTTTACATATCCAGCTCGGCTCTAGTGGGTGCATTTCAGCTCTACTATATTTTTTGTAAAAGGATTCCCTTTTGCCCCGATTGTCATCTTTCAAAATCCCCCGCACTCCTCGCCTTTTGATTCTGCAGGAGTACTGACCTGGGATTCTGTGTGTGAAAGTCCACTCCTCCTAGTAAGGGTTAAGAATCCTGTATTTATCCCCAGCTAAACCCTGTGGTCATTCACTTCTCCAGTCAGTTTTTTCTCCTTTAAAGGGGGGCCTTTTCTGAAAAACTTTTTAGGGCAAAAGGGGATTTTTGGATGTTAAAACTGCCATGGGTCAATTGTACTACCTTACCAGAAAGGTCCCAGGAACCCATAGAAAATTTTCACGCCATTAAGTTGATCCGCAGTTTCTATAGCCATCTGGTTCAGAAGAAGAGGGGACATAAGAGGAAAAGATTTTATCACAAGCTGTGGCCTGGCCATTCGCATGCTTGTTTACCTTGTCCTCATACAGTGTAGCATCCTGGCCTGCTTCCCATTCTGCTTTCTCTTCTCAAGGGCGCCGGTGTTCTTGAGGATTTAAAGGGCCAGCATGTGCCACCCGCTTTTCCTCCAATACCTTTTTCCCCTCCTTACTTAAAGGAGGCCCCCCTCTGCTCATGTCAATTATGGTATTTTTTTAAGGCCTAGTGTCTTTTTCATTTTGACCTTTGGCTCCTACCTGACCACTCCATTTATCTGCTGACTGCTCAGACGTTCTGCCTTTGACTTGTTGGTATTTTATCATCTCTTCAATGGATTGGAGGGAGGGATGGTCCTGTCCACGGTTTGAGGATTCGCCTGTCCCTTTAACCATTGACTAGCACACCTTCCGCCCAAAGACCGGCTGGAAGATTGTGCATGTTCCGAATTTTTCAAAACCCCCCGGCAATGTAAAAATCGTTTTCTGAAACTCCACTCATGAAGACTACGGGGCCCATTTTTTCTATTGAAGTCTACGGCGAGGGTTTGACAAACTTTTTTCCAAATAAAAAAATGGTTCAAAATTTGCCCCATTCATTGTTCAAAATAAGGAGAGAAAAAAAAAAATGTCAAAAAAGTTCAACTCACAAGCAGAAGGTTGATCCACAGGTTCAGCATTCGGTTTTTTAATATAAGGGGGAGTCAAAAGGGAGCCCCTTTATTTTATCCAAAAAACCCCTTATAAAGGGATCGGGCCCTTCCCTCGGAAATTTCCATATCGTTATTCCCCACCTAGGGAAACAGCTAAACTTTCGGCCCGTGGTACCAGAGAAAAAACAAAGGGGATGCTGAGGGCAATAAAAGGAAAAAAATTCCGGGGTGGGCAAAGAAAAATTTTAAATCATTTTATTTTTTAAACAAACCCCGACCAGAAATTTTACCCCTTTCCTTTGGGGGCCAAAACTCTAAAAAGACCACCTATGAATTTTGATTTTTAAAAAAAAAAATAAAAATAAAAAATCGTTTTAAATTTTTTCTAGTTTATTTATCTCTTGCCATGACCTCTGTGATCCATGAAAATTAAAACCATAGAATTCAATGGTCCTTAAATACAAACCTAAAGGGCCATTCAGCTTTTTTTTAAGGGTTTTTGGGCCCAACCCATGAATCAGCACATCACTCCCCTCTTTCTCCCTTTTGTTGCTTTTTTTAACAGAAAATCAAAAAAAAGGCTTTAAATGAAAAATTTCAACCCCCCAAAGTTTTTTGGGTTTACCCAAAAATTTTTTAAAACAGCAGCAAAAAATAAATCGACTTGATTCCAAACCAAAACTTTTCCTCTTTGATTGATGTTTTGTCTTCCCTTTTTCCAAAAAGGGAAAAAGGGGAAAACTAACCTTCAGTTCTTCAAGCATTTTTCCTCTGCTGAGAAGAATTATAGTATGGTGACCAAGGGGACTTTGGGGATGAAACCCCCCAAATTTTTAATCAGCCAGTGACCTGAAATAACGATTATAAAATTCCTCTCTTTGGGGTAAACCCTCATCAAACCTATTAGCCCTTTTTTTTTTTTCAATCTTGAAAAAATTTGTACCCTTTTGTGCACTACAGACTATAAAACTCTAAACACCGTGTCACTTTTAAAAGGGTTTGCTAGGGTTTTCAGAGCGGGGTATGCCAGCACTGCATAAAATACCCACATCCCCAAAACCCGGGAAATGTGAGTCTGAAGCTTGCCGTGACTTTTGCAAAACATAAAAATTTAGACAAAACCCTTAACCTTTGTAGATGTTTCCCCTTGGGAAAAACATTTTTTGACCCCAGAGTAAAGGAATCTAAACGAGGTTCCCCTTTTCCAATGGGTTTCTGACCCCTTTTGAGGTTTTGTAAAAAATTTGATTTTTCTTTTTTGTCTTTTTGGTAACCATCTGGGCCAAGATGTTTAAGGGCTTTTTGCAACCTTCCTTTTTGCCCAAAAAAACAAATTTTTCTCCCCTTTTTTCAGTTTTAAAATCCCATAGTTTCCCTATTTTTTACGGGCCCCTTAAACCCAATTTGACTTTTATTTTTTTAGGGAAATTTAAAACTTTGGGCGACATGTAAAGTTAAGGGGGGTTTTCGCCAAAAAAGTTTGGGCCCTCTTTTCACCCAAAAATGGGAGCCCGTTTTCAAAAGTTTTGGGAATGCACCCCAAATTGGAGTGCGCCTTAAAGAAATTTGTTTGGCACTTGTAAAAGCAAACCCCGGGAAAAGGGGGGGCCGGAGGCGGGCGCACTACAACCATACAAAACAAAACTTTTGATGTTTTTTTCGGGAAATTTCCCGGCCATTACTTGCTGGAACAGGAGAGCAAATTTTTAAAAATGGTTGCCCTTGGGCCCAAGGGTTTTCACTTTTAGCTAGAATGCCTAATCTATGACCCGCAGTAGAAAAGGGTTTAATTTGAGTGACCAGTCAAAGCTACTAATTTTGGGCAAAAAAAAAAATTTGGGGCCTTGGGACCAAAATACATACAAAGTCCCCTCCCGCCCCTTGTGATCCCTTTCTTCTGTCTGCTGTTTGTCTTCTCTGTTTCTCCTGCATATATTTTTTCTTGGCTACCTAAATGCACAGTGTCAGACAGAGATGTGCAATTTACTTTTCGGTTTTGGTGAGCACTCTTTTGGAAGTCCAGTTGGATTTCTCGACATCCAACTATCCTCAGGCCATTGGCCTAGTGGAGCTCATCAATCAAATATTGGAGTTTTTCATAGTGGGATAGTTGGGAGTTTACAGCAATCATACAGATGAGTCCAACAAGGCATCCTCTTTCTTGCTATAAAATGTAACATCCCAGAGTGCCTCTTCCAATGTTTAAAGCTTCAGAGATTCCAACAGCTAAAGCCTCTCAGGTGGAGCCCAAGAAAGTCCTTAAAACAGGCTACTATCTTCTTTTAAAGGAAGGAAATATACAGACAGATGCTGAGATTGAGGTTAATGGGACCTTGGACATTAAGAGATTCAGAGTAAAGATTTTAGATTTTATGGTTTGGAAGAATTTTGGTCCTGAGGAGAGGTCTTGGGAATTTGTGCAGCGTATTAATGCTCCTCATCTCATTCAGAAATCTCTTATATATCATGGTCCCAATTAGCTCCATGATTCCCCTAGGGTACCCTCAGGTTTGCTCACTGGGGAAGTTAAAAACAGGCTGTGTTTATTGCAATTACACTGTAAAATGTGTAATGCTAGATGAATGTGGCAAATTATCCATTTGTGCTGGAGTACAATAAGTTCAATACAGCAATTGACCAGTAGAGGGCCCTGGATGTTTTAAAGTGTGTTAGGACTAGAAATAAAGATTGTTAATGCAGAATACTCAGGGGCAGCAACCAGGGATCCCAGATACTTGGGAGCATTAAGAGCACTGGCTGCTATGGGACCAGCTGTTACTAGGGCTGGTAATGAACAGTAAATTCATTTTTACTACCAACTGAGCTCTTTCATAACATCCCGTTAACTGTCATATAACCGGACGGGCCCCCTTAGTGACAGGGCCTGGTAGGCAGTGAACAGTGAGTTACAGTAACTTAATGTTCACTGCCAGCCAGGCCCTGTTATAACACCCCATTGCACTGCCACTGTCAGGACCAGACAGGCCCCCTAGTAACACGCTACGGGATGTTATGACAGGGTCTGGCTGGCAGTAAGCAGTAAGTTAGTGTAACTCACTGTTCACTGCCTACCAGGCCCTGTCATATAGCCGGACGGGCCCCCTTAGTGACAGTTAACGGGATGTTATGACAGAGCTCAGTTGGTAGTAAAAATGAATTTACTGTTCATTACCAGCCCTAGTAACAGCTGGTCCCATAGCAGGCAGTGGCAAAGCAGAGCGCCAAAGGGGCCCTGCTCCACTATTTGGCCTAGTAGATCTAAGGCCTTAGACCTATCAGGCGCTGGCTGTGAGTCGTGATGTAGGCAGCGTGATGATGGCATACCATCGTGCCACCTATGCCGGGCTCCATACCTAGCTGGGGCTCACCTACCACCTACCTGGGGCCTATCTACTTACTTAACTGGGGCCTACCTACTTAACTGTGGCCGACCTATCTTGGGCCTATCTAACTACCTAACTCGTGCCTACCTACCTGTGCTTGCCTACGTGGGGCCTGCTTACCTAACTGCAGTATACACACCTGGGGCTTCTGTACCTGTCTGGGTCCTTCCTAACTTTGGCCTACCTACCTGGGGCCTACCTACTTGATATCTACATACTTAACGGGGGCATATCTACCTACTTAACTGTGACCTGCCTAACACCCTTCTTCTGGCCTACCAACCTACCTAACTGAAGGTCTACCTACCTACCTGGTAATGATTCTGGAGGGTACATGCCATAGCCTTAGCACAATCTCCAGGGGGTTAGTCATCTGTTCCTCCCAACTCCCCTAGGGCACTGGCCGCTAAGCTATGGCCTGTACCCACTTTCTACCCATGAGGAGTCTGTAAAGAGGTGGGGGGAAAGTGAGAATTCTAAGATGTTTGTCTACAGAGGCTGTGTACACTAAATTATCACTAAATGGTCATTGTGTGGCGGTAATATTGGTCTTTACATACTGATCATTTTCAGTAATAGTATAGTGGTATTATTCAGTCACAATGTGGTGGTAATTTGTGGTTGTGTTCTGGCGGTATAATCGTGTCCTTATGTAGTAGCTCTATTAGTAATATTGGTCTTGTTATAGTGGGATATGTTTGGTAGCAGTATGATGGTGATATACTACTCACAAAAAGATAGCGATATATGGCTTTTGGTTGAAATTTTAGAATTAACTTTTTTTATGTTTTTAAATGCACTAAATAAGACCATCCCTTAACTTTAGAAAGCACATGTCCAACTGTTCAATTTTTCAGGACTTTTTGCACAACTTGCTGATCTCTAACAAGGAGCTTAATAGCAAAATTCACAACAGGTGTTTGATTCTTGAATCCCCTAATACATTTAGGTGATCAATTTGAATTGTGATTTAAACAGTCTTCCTCATCATGCTGTTCACATTTTGACATCATGAGACCAAGACAACACCTTACAATTGTTAAACAGTACCTCGCCATTGTGAGGCTTCAAACAGGATGCTCTCAGATGGAACTGGCCACAGAGTTTAGAGTGTCACAGAGTGTAATCAGCAGGTTGTAACAGACAAAGAGTCACATAAAGGTAAAGAAGTGGACAGCCTTTGGCTACATCACACACTGATTACTGCTTCATTGTAAGCAATGCCCTGTTGAACCAGATGATGAATGCAACACAACTCTAGGCATGTTTAAGGGAGGTGAGAGGCACCGTGTGTCACATCAGTCCATTCATAACCATGTACATCAGCGTGGTCTGCATGCTAGATGACCAGCAATGGTACCTGATCACTTCACCAGGCACAGCCTCATGGTCTTGCATGGACCAGGGAGCATCTACGCTGGACAAGGGACCAGTGGTTCTCAGTGACGTTCAGTGATGAAAGTCGATACACTCAGAGCCTTCTTAACAGCATCATGGGCCCCCGGGCATAGCACTGCCCTGCCCAAATACATGATATTACACTAGGCCATGCCTCAAGCCAGGAGCATAGCAACAGGATTGCAGTGCTAGCAGTCACTACTGGACCCTAAAGCACTTCTGCCACATACGTATGGACACTGGCAGCTTGCAGCCTACAAGACTAATTGGCAAGGCAGGGAGCTTTTGGCTCCCCTCTCCTCCAGGGTTTTTAACTGCACGTCCTAAAAACACATACACAGTTAAATAAGCAAAACCAACCAAGGAATCCAGGGTATGTTTCTTGTGTTCCTAGGGCATAAAAAGACCACCTGGGGCCCCTATACTTGTGGGGCCCCCGGGCAACTGCCTAGTGTGCCCAATGGAAAAGATGGCCTTGGATACACTCAGAGCAGAAACTATGGCTGCCAGCGATGCTGGAGATGTCAAGGAGAGCCCTATGCATCAGCCACGATGGTTTCTAGACCATCCTTTGATGGTAGTGGTGTTACAGTGTGGGCAGGTGTGTCTAGTTGATACAGATCTGCCCTACCCTTTGTGAATGGTACAGTGACAAGCTTCTACAGTACTCCTAATTTCATCTTCATGGACGACAATGCTCCAGCAGATCGAGGTTGCATCATTAGGGAACTGGGGTACTTTAAATGGAGGGGCCTACACTTTCTCCAGACCTGACCCTCTAGGAGACCTGTGAAAGCTCGTAACTCTGTACCCTTGAACCTCAATGACCTGAGGGAGCCCTTCAAGAAGAGTGGGATGCCAATATCTTTACGTGTGGACAGCATAACCCATCATCAAGCTGTAATTGATGCTCAAGATCATGTTATTGAGACATGGACATTTTTTGATGGTGTATATGCTCCACTGTTGTTTGCTTTTGGTTCATTAAATTGTTTAAGATGAGAAAATCAACATTGCATACTACGGCTTAAATGGCCGACTTTCAGGAGAAAATATCACAGCAGCCTGAAATGTTTCCATTTTTCATTATTTTCACATGAAAGCCAAATGTCCATAACTTTTTGTGAGTAGTGTATATATGGTGAGGTATTTGTTCCTGGTATTATCCAGTAATTGCATAACTATTATTAAAGGGCACTAGTAAATGTTTGTGGTTGGGCGAGGGGCTGGCAGCATGGGGGCCCCATCCAAATATTTTGCATGGGGCCCGGCTTCTCTAGTTACACCCCTGATTAAGAATAAGAATCACCTTATCCTTTAGACTCCACAACCACTTTTAGCCCAATGAAAAAGGTATAACAAGCCAGAGGGTTTACAGTAAGCAGACTTTGCTCAGGGTCTACAGTAAGCAGAGGTTTGCGCAGACCATGAAATGTGCTGCCATTGCTCTGCCTCAAGTCCACAACTTTGCTATTAAACTCTAACTCTAGAAGTGGAAGAAGATTCCAGTGGCAACCTGTGAAGCTCTAATGAACTCCATTCCCAAGAGAGCTAAGGCAGTGCTGGAAAATAATGGTAGCCACAATTGACACTTTGGGCACAATTTGTCCATTTTCACTTGGAGGTGTATTCACTTTTGTTGCAAGTCATTTAGACATTGATGCAGGCTCAAGCTTGCCGACCAGGAAGTTGGTGAAACCCCCGGTGGGACCCGAGCTACAGTGGCGGAACTACTGCCGTATTGGCTGCTACGAGGCCCTTCCCCACAAGAGGTCTGGGCACTTTGTCCCAAGCATTCAGAGGCAGGGCCATGTGTGGTCTTAGTAAAGACTGTTCAGCTATGAGTAATGGGGCCCTACCTACTGCCTACCTACATGGGGGGCCCACCATCAACTACCTGCCTGGGGACAACATATCAACTACCTACATGGAGCCCACTCACCAGCTTTCTACATGGGATCCACCAATACCTACCTAACTGGGACCCACCATCACCTACCTACCTGGTGCCCACATACCTACAACCTACCTATCTGGGGCACACCTACTTACCTGACCGTGTAAACGAACCCTAACACTGAACAGTTGGACATGTGCATTCTAAAGTTAAGAGCTGGTCTCATTTAGTTCATTTAATTTTTTTTTCAACAAATGTTATGTCCATCCTTAAATTTCAACAAAAAGCTAAATATTCCTAACTTGTTGTGAATAGGGTAAATCTCTAATTTGAACCCAGAGGTACAAGATAAATCTTCTTGGACCCACTGTAAAATTTGTAACAGGTCCTCTGACCTTCAATATACCTCTTCTAGTACGCATGTCTTCTTATGTGGCAGGCCTTTGAGTCCCCTAAGGCACCAAGTTCTTTTACATCTGCACCGACTGTAGCTTTGCCTCTACTCTTACCCCTAGCAAAAGGGAGATGGTTTGAAAGTTATTCCAAAGACGTGAAACCGTGTTCCTGCATTACAGTTGTGCCAATGCAAGTTCAGGATCTCCCAATGGAAGTCAAAGTTTTTTGCAGCTGTTGAAGGATACCACATGGCTCGGAAGCTTTAGTAGAGGTCTCATGTAAATTTGGAAATGTAGATTGTTGATTTGTTGTCCGAACCAAAAAGACCAAGTTTAGCTACCCTACGCTACCCTAGGGCAAGGTGTGGCACTCTACGGTAAGAACAATAGCTAAAGAGGGAAAATAGAAACAAACTGGAACCAACCAGATCCACCAGGTTGAGAAAGGAAGCTATGGAAAGACCGAAGTCTGCTAAATATACCACAGAATAATCTGCATAGAGGGAATTTTTTGTGTAAAAGGGTTTATTGACTCAAAATATGGAAAAAACTATATAACGGCCCAGTTGTCTAGGCAAACAGTAGTGGGACAGTATGCAGCCGTCATTTGAACCAAGGTACAACTTGAATCTTCTGGGACCCAATGCAAAATCTGTAACAGGGCTTCTGACCTTCCATATAACACTTCTAAGGCCCCCTCAGGTACCAGGTCCTTTTATGTCTGCACCTACTGTAGCTTCGCCTCTACTCTTACCCCTAGTAAAAGGGACATGGTTTTAAAGCTATTCCAAAGACATGAAACATGGTTTTTGCACTCCAAATAAACCAACACGTTCAGGATCTCCCAAAGGAATCCTCACTCAACTAAGCCAAAGTTTTTGCATCTATCAAGGGGTGCCACAAGGTCTCATGTATATCAGTTTTAAAATGGATCTGTCAGGTAAATAAGCTGTCCTAAGTAAGGGCAGCAAATTGCAGCTAAAGATAAATTTCTGCCATATGGCTAAAGTGAAATCATACAGTGGACTCGAAGTTTCCCACATGAATGCAACATACTTATACCTATAAGGCTAGGTCTACACATCAATGTCAAAATGGCATGGTTTTTGGTGCAGATTTGCATGCGGTTTTCAAATTTATCGCCGGCCCCGTACAATTGAATGTACGGGAATCTGACGGAAATCCGCCAGAATCCCACGGCATATGCAACTTGTTGCATATTCCGCCCATTTTTAAAACCGACATGCTGTATAGTGTACTGTTGGATTTTCAGCGGTTTCAATATTTTGAATCCGCTGAAAATCCGCCGGTAAAGCTATGCTGTGTAAACATAGCCTTAGTCTGCTATAATCTTTCTATTTCTTTTAGCCAGAAGGCATAAAGGTGGGTTAAATACCTATATTAAATTACTAAATTAGGTGAAAATTTAAATAAGTACTGCAGTTATTAGAAATTGGACTGTTAGAGTTATTGTTTACAATAGGGGCAATTTTAATGATAGCTTGTATAGCTGGATAAATGTTAATTTGTCTAGTAGTCAGGGAATGCGCTTGTTAGCCAAAGAGTTACATTTCTGTATTCATTGCACCAGCAGACTATACAGTTTCTGAAAGCTGTGTAAATGGTGTGTTAAAAATGAAATCTTGTTTCATATAATTTACATAACTATTAAGTAAAAAACATAAAAGTATAATCAAGAATAAAAGAACCTGTTAGTTGTTCAAAACGCAATTACTAGAGCCGATAACAACATCAGCTATTGTCACGATAATGTCAAAAAGATCAAAGCAAATAATACATTGTCTATTTAGTTTTGTATACAGTGTTGTAAACAAGTAGGTGAGACTTTTTTTTTTTCTTAAACCCTGTTTTTTTATAGTTTGTCATTCTAGCATATAATTTTGTGCAACATGTCAAAGATACTTCATGTTCAACCTGGGAAATACAAGGGAATACTGTCACAAGAGAATGAGATTGGTGCTATTTTTGCTGCTGTATTTATAAAAATAACAAGAGTATGAGATTGGTGCTATTTTTGCTGCTGTATTTATAAAAATAACAGGAAATACTATTATCCATTACATTATAATAAGATGGTGACTTTCCAGTTCCTACAAAGAAAAAATAGTAAAAGTGGTAGGTGCCCAATTAAGAAAAAAAAGAAACATATAGTCACCTGCGGCCACTGATTGGCTGGAGCGGTCACGTGCCTTAGCTAACATTAGCGTTCAAAGCTGTTCTCTTCCAAATGGTGTTGTAAGGGAGTGGCACATGACTGCTGCACCAATCAGCAGCTGCAGCGGGGACTTTTTTGTTAGGAAGTAGAAGAAAGGAAACAGAAGACTGTTGAGACAAAGAGCTGGAATTGAGCTAAAGGGGGGTGCGTGGGTATAGGCTTTTGTTTTCTTTAATTAGGCAACAGCAGCTTATGGTAGTATTTCTCTTTATACTAATTGGAAAGATACCATCTTATTATCGTGTTCTGGATACTAGGATGTCCTGTTATTTTTATAAATAAAGCAACAAAATAGAACTAATCTCATACTACGCTCGCCTGTACTCAAACCTTCCATGCATTTCCATGGGAGAGTTCCGACCACCTCTCTCTTCAGAATGGAGAGGTTTTGGGGCTTGTTCTCGAGATGGGTGCAGGTATCCAAGGTGGGACCAGCACCTACCTGACATTAATGGCATATCCTAGTGATATCCTATCAATGTCTCAAGTGGGACAATGCCTTTAATGAGTTCACCTAAGGGAAAGGCTGGGTACTTAATTTTCATTGCATTGATCTGTTAAACTGTATGGAAGTTTGGATACATCGAAATATCCTTCCCATCTTCTGTTTAAAGTAAACATAATTGCAGCACAGCAGTATATATAATACTCAACAACACCTTAGCATAATAACCATTGTTTTCTCTCTACTAATGCGAGCACACTGCTATCCTTTATTTTTGAGCACTTGAGCCAGTCTTTTTTGTTTCTCCTTGCGTGTCGTTAGCTGAGCACCCGTGTGTCTTTCTGTATCTTGCTCATGCTGTGGTTCCCAGGGAAAAACTGTTTCTTGGGTAAAGATATCTTTTCTATCTACCTTTTTAAATCTACCCAAATGCCCCTCCAAATCTTTCTTTCTATTTATCTTTTCTATCATTATCTTTTTATCTCAATTGTTATTTTTACTATCTATGGGTATCTATTTTTTAATTTATCTATTTTTTTAATATGCATGTCTTCTTATGTGGCAGGCCTTTGAGCCCCCTCAGGCACCAGGTCCAGTTACGGCTGCACCCACTGTAGCTTCACCTCTGAAACCATCTCCCTTTTACTAGGGGAAAAGTTTTAAAGTTTTTCCCCAAAGGGACATGAAAGGGGTTTCCCTGCATTTGCTTTTCGGATCTCCCAAAGGGAAAGTAAAAGTTTTTTGCATTTTGTTGAAGGTTTCCCCCACATGGCTCGAAAGTTTCGAAGGGGGCCCCAGGTATATTTGGATATGTAGATTATGGGGATTTGTTGTCAGAACCAAAGGGTCCAAGTTTAGGGCAAATGGGAAGTTTGTGGATTTTAAAAAGTAAAGAACAATAGCTAAAGGGGAAAAAATGATGATTTTTAAGGATTTTGGGGGTAAACTGGTTCAGACTGCGCTGTAATAAAGCTTTCATCAGAAACTTGCGGGTTTCCTTGTTGCCTTACCGGTCCCTGATGGGGGGTACTTTTCCCACCTCCGGTTTTGGGGTGTGCCCTTTTTTCGCGTTGCAGATAAAGGTTAAAACCTTTTCACAATCCGTTTTTTCCCATGTTGTTTGGGTTTTAAAATTAAAAAAAATGGAAAATTATTTTGCCCATTTGTGTCCCACTAAGATGACGGGAAGTGTCCTTCTTTTGCCGGGGCCCGAGTTCCCCTACAACAACCAAAAAAAAAAAAAAAAAGTGATTTCCATGAATGAGGGGGGGGGGTTTTGCTGGAAATTACAATTGATATAAAAAAGGCGATGAAAATTGAAATTTCCCAGCAACCACCCCCCTCATGCATGGAGGGATTGAGTGGTTTTTCTTTTGGTTTTTTTTTGCATTTGTGAAAATCCCCCCATGATTATATGGGGTTTTTGATGTTGGGGTGAAACGGGTTTTTAAATTAATGTGCAGTTTTTTTTATCTAATTGTTTCCCCAGTGGTGGGGTGTTTTTTTAGTGCTGATAAAAATTACCTGACCTGTTTATTTTTCCCCGTTCATTTTGGGCCAGAGGTTTTCCCCGTTATGGTTCAGTTAGCCCCGCCATTGAGCTTTTGATTTTGGGGCCCTTTCCCGTGTTTTTTTAGTAAGTTTAAAATCCCTTTTTGTATGTTTTTTCTGTACCCCAAGGACCCTTTTTTTGGGGGGTGAACTTGAAAGTTCCAGCAGCAAAGTCTAATGGCCTTGGGAGGGGCAGTATCTATCTATCTATTATCTATTTTATCTTCTATTCTATCTATTTCTATTATCTATTTATCTTTATCTGTTAAATGGGTGAAAAAAGTATATTGTATGTATGTATTGAAAACGTAACAAATTTAAAAAAAAAAAAAACAGAATCCTTAAATTTAAATTACAGTATTTTCACCCAAAAATGAGTTCATCCTCACCCCTTTTTTTAAAAAAATTGTATTTATTTTTTATGGGACAACATGAAGGGTATGGGTTTTGGTACAATACAAAATAGTCAAATGTTCCCGCTTGCAAAACAGCTGTTTAAATTTGGAGTGTCCCCCAAAATACCTCAACACACAGCCAATTTAAAATTAAAATGCTGGACAACTAAAGTGAGTACACCACTTTGTTAAAAAAAGACAAATTTGCCCCAAAATGTCAAAAATTTTGTGTGCCCACCATTATTTTCCAGCACTGTCTTAAATTTCTTGGGCATGGAGTTCACTAGGATTTCAAAGGCTGCCTCTGGAATCCTCTTCCACTCCTTCCCTGATGGGCTCACGGGCTTCGGTGGATCGTTAGACGACCTAAACGTCCTCAACTTTCCGTTTGAGGATGCCCTATAGATGCTCAATAGGGTTTAGGTCTGGAGACATGCTTGTGCAGTGCAGCACCTTTACCCTCATTTTCTTTTTTTTTTTAACTGTATGTTTATTCAAAGGTTTTTCAATAAACACAAACAAAATAGACAAAAACAGTACTCGTTTTTCTAGTGATAACAAAAACTATGGATATATAGTCTAGCTTCACATAACCAGGGAGACATAACATCATCTGTGACCTAAGTTGTTATGTATACATGTAATAAGCATCAAAATGGGACATAGTTCGCATAAAATCACTGTCAAGGATGGCACCAGTCCCCTTGGTTATTTAGCGGTACATGGCGACCTCCCGTCATCGGATGGGTGGTCAAGGGAAACGACTGATCGTGAGATGGACACCGTGTGAGAGTTCAACGTATCCGCCTACATCGTGGAGATATACTCATGCAGGTCGTAGGTGGACACAGTGTGCCCGAGCAGTGTACAGATGGTATTTATTTTTCATCACTTACAAAGCTAATGCATACAGTCTAGTTGACATGACAGAAGACATTAGCTCTCAGTGAATCTAGAACTCATTTTGTAAAATGCTAATTTACAATAACAAGAGGCATAAACAGAAATCATGGTCAGTACAAGGCACCGCTCTTTGTGTATGTAGTGGGGCGGGACCGGTGACTTCTCGACATGGAAGTGTGGCACAGGAGAGCATTACCCAGGTGATAAACACCAGAACGAATAATCCTGTATCCGCTTCACCTCCGCGGAAATGTGTTATTATAGGACGAAGTGACTGTTGCCCGAGCAGTGCCCATAAACCCTGGTGTTGACTCCAGGAACAAACCAGAGCTGATCAAACAAAGAATAACACATAAACAAGTTTAGGGAGGCGATCGAGGAAGGGAGAGGGGGGGGGGGACACAAAAAGGTGGGGACCAATCATTCCAAGCGGGGCGCGTCCATAAGCACAAATTTTCTCAAATTGATCTAATATTATGGAGAACAGTGTCAGGTTACTCCTTTCGGGGATCTCTCAGTTTCACAAGGTCAGAGCCAGAGGGGGGCACGCTGCTATCAACTCTACTCGATATCAGACATAGCGGTGTAAGGAAGTGCAGCAAAAATCTGGCATAACCTTGGGTGAGATCCTCGACAGTCCAAATTAGTAGGTATATAGCGGTCCAAGGGGATTCCACTCCAGAACCCCGTTCAAACCGAGCCTTCACTTCCCCCAAAATGGTTGCGCAGCACGGGCAATCCTCCAGGAATATGTGGTGGAAGGGTGCCACAGCATTGCCACATCTCCAAAGGTCGATGGGTTTGATGGGACAACCATTTGTGGAGAGACGGTGTGTGATACCAGTGAGAAGGACCTTGTACAGATCTTTCTTTTTGTGTTACACACACTGATGATTGGCCGGGGGCCCCCCGACCGCGGCCCTCCAGATGATTGCCATGTGGCGATGGGTGACTGCTTGCCGAGTTGGGCCTCCCATTTTACCATATATTTGTGAGTACAGGCTCCTATTTCGAAGCGTCGCCCAGAAGTCGTATAGATAGATGAATTTAGACCTCTAGTAGATGCCCTGTGCTCAGGTGCTCAAAGGGCGGTAGGGGTGACAGTACTGATGTACATAGAGGCAGGATAGTAAGGTGACTGATTTGGCGGTATTGAATCGGGAGGGGTGGATGACCATGGTCTCTTGGAGGGTTTCAAAGGAAGCAACTTTCTATCCCGAAACTACAATGTGACTGCGCAAGCGAAAACAGATCAGCCCAGCCATGGCCCAGAAAAAATCCGAGCAGCTGGGGGGCAGGAGAGGGGTGCACCAAAAAACGGGTATAGGAGAAAGCCGGTTGCCAAGTGAAACTTCCTGCACTCCTGCCAGACGCTAAGGGTAAACCTAATAGGCCTACGCAATTGCTGTCTGCAGGGAGGGACCTGGAGTGCCAGAGGAACGAATTTGGGTGGATTGGGGCTAGCAGAGTCTCTCCACTCCATCATTTTGACTACGACCTTAAGCTGACCATGCGGGATTGACGAGATGGGCCGCAATAGTAATGAAGGTAAATTGGAGCACGCCAAGCCCCCGTTCTGCTATCGCCAAATAACGTACTTAAGCCTACTTAGCTACCAGTGACCACGATAAAAATGCTAGGGGATGCTGCTTGAAAGGGACTCAACTCTTTTATAGGAATTTGAATATTGGCGAGTGTCTCAAATAAGTAAGTAATTTAGGGAGGATCGTCATTTTGAATGCGTTAATCTGCCAAAAAAGGAAATAGGAAGCAGATTACATTTGCCAGGTGGGACTTTAGTTCCTTAATATCGGTGAAAGTTGGGCCTGATTAGAGGTGTGTGTTTCTGTCGTAATTAATAACACCCAGGATTTAAGGAGTGGGCCTGCCAGTTATAATGGGAAATTACCCTTAAGAGGGTCAGAATCTACGGGGGCTCAGATTGATGGAAGAGCTTCAGTTTTTGCGTTATAACCTTGTATCCTGATAGAACACCAAACGGCTGTAATAGAGCATGTAAACAAAGAAGAGAGATCGTGAGGTTTCCGTCAGGGTTAAAAGGATGACATCGGCCGAATTAAGGACCTTAAACTTCCCTTTTCTTTCACCTTAAAGTCCCCTATGTCGGGTGAGCTCTGATTGCGCCGCCAAGGGGTTCGATGCACAGGCGACAGTAAGTGAGTGATAGTGGACACCGTTCGTTCCCGTTTGTGATCTGAAAAGGATCAGAGGTGTGGTGGGACAGCTTAACAGCTGCAGTAGGGGATGTATATATATTCCTGATGCTGTCATTCATGGACCAACTCGAAGGCCGAAGGTAGTCTAGTGTTTCAAAGAGGAATGGCCACCCAGACCGGTACAAAGGCCTATTTCTGCGTCAGGCTGAGAAGAAGAGCCTGTTTGATTGAGCATTAAGGACCTCAATCAGGTCAATGGTCTTTGGTGTTTTTCAACCTCCTTGACGGAGCGGGGCAATAACCATACTTGGTCCTTATCGACAGCCGGGGTAGCCAAACCCCCAACATGTTGGCAGCAATTTGCGTGAAAATTTTTAGGTCCGAATTCATGAGGGCTATGGGCCTATAGGCTTGCGCTATCAAGCAGGGTCCTTCCTTGCTTTATGGATAAGTGTGAGGTATGAATGGACCAGGTTGGGGGTTCGGGGGAGACCTTTAGGAACGAGTTGAAAGGGATAAATGTGAGTGAGCTAGGAATTCCTTTAAAGGCCTTGAAGTATTGGTATGGGAGGCCATCCGGCGGCGCCATGCCGAGGGGAGTTCCTTCAGTTCTCTGTCAGCTCCTCCATTGTGATGGGAGGTGGTGAGCTCAGATGCCTCTGGAGGGAGCCTGTGGGAGGGGGCATGACTGGAGAAAGTCCCTGATAAAGTTGTTTTGCTTTCTGCTCCTGTCCCGGGAGTTCCGATGGAGGGAGTGAGTTTGGAGAAAACTCAGAAAAATTCTGGCATGGTATTTGGGGGTCATAGAAGAGGGTGCCATCTTAGCATCTCAGTGCCTGTGGTATGGAGCATGGTTCTGTCTCAAATGACCTAGCTAACATTGTATGGGCTTTATTCATATTCAAAAGTAAGTTGTTGGAGTATAGAGCAATTTCTCAGTGGAACGAACCGATCTTCTAAGCTCCCTCCTACAGCTACCATCTGCCTCAGGGTTAAGACAGTTGGCAGTACTGACTCATGCGGCTTGTAGTGTTGAATGCGGTACTCCAGGTGCAACCTCCTAGATTCATAGTCCCTCTTGACCCTACGATCCAAAGCGATACACTCTCCCCTAAAAACTGTCTTGTGAGCCTCCATAAAAGTAGCTAGCAAGTTACAGATCCCTATTCAGCTCGAAATAGGATGCCATTGGACTCCCAGCTTCTCCCTATGTGTACAGGTCTGAGGTGGGATCATTACAGTCTCCAGTGACCGCCTTTGTTGATCGGGCTTGAAAGTCAAGGTCAAACATGACTGGGGCAGTGATCCGACAGGTAAAAATCGGCTCAACAGCAGAGCGCACCATCCTCAGAGTTGGGATGTTCAAAAAAATAGTACAACTTGGTGTGTGTTTTGTGGGGGGGGGGAGAGAGAAGAGGTATATTCCATATCCCCTGGGGTGATTAATACGGCACAGATCAAATGACTTCTGTCCCTAATAGCTTACGGAATGCAGCAAAAAATCCTTGCCTGCTGGCCCCACGCCCTCCCCCTACCGCGCAGCGATCATCACCTCAGAAAGACTAGTTAAATTCGCATCCATGAGGACGCTTGAGGAAGGGAGCACAGAAGTTGCGCAAGACCTCTTGAGAAGGATAAATGCCCTATGTTAGGGGAGTTACGAGATTACAGGAGCAAGATTGGCCTATTGTATAAAGAGTGCCTGTATGATGATGAAGCAAATGCTGGGTCAAGGATTAGAGTTGCGCAATGCGAGGGCAAGATCTGGAGATCATTATTGCAATCCCGCTTTTCCCGTTACTGGCTATGCGCATTAAACGAGACCGGGTCAGAGGTGTCTAGCAAAGCGCCAAGGTGCCTCCCTGGCTTGTAGTGCAACTCCTGCCAAGAATACTATGTACGCCCGCAGAAGCTTTGCATTCCCCCTTAAGGGTTAGACTTATGTTTAACATTAGAATTGAGACTTTCACTTTCAGGGTTACATTCGTGGACCATGGTCTGCTGAGCTCTATTGGAAGAGACCTTACCAGTAGTTGAGTGGTAGAGATGGCCACCAAAATCACGGGGCCCGACCAATGTATCGCTCAGTGATGTGACTGCCGGGGTGAAAGAAGTTGAGGGGGGGTGGGGGTAAGGGAGGGATTAGACACAGACACAAAACAAGGACAAACGAAAAAATAGTCTAGAAGAACAAAAAAATTGTTAGTCAACCAGGGAGAGGATGCAATGGGACCCCAAGACCCCGATAACTAGTCCTGGGGATATAGAGGTATGTGAGGCGTAGGTCAAGTAGTGGGAGCCCAAAAAGGGGAACCTCTTTAAAGGGAAATCCCCAACTAGGCCCCCCCCCTCTCAAAAACACTGTTGGCCGGAAGATAAGTCCACCTAGAGTGGAAAAAGGAAAAGGGTATTAACTTGAGTCCGTAAGGACCCCATGGGGAGCCGAGTAATGAACAATTTAGTCCATTTACCCTTAAAAAACCCTAGAGGGGCTCAGGTCTCCCTGGTAACTAAGAGACAGAGGCAGGAAAAAATAGTCCCCGGAAAATCAAGTCCAGTCCCTTTGGGGGGCCCCCCATGGACAGGGAGCGACGGGTTCGGGGGGAGGGAAAATACGACCCCCCGTGGTTGGGGGGCCCCCTTTGGCGGAGGCGTTTGCCAATGGGGGGGGGGGAGGTGCGGGGATGAACGGTCCCAGTCCCCTTTTTGGGGGTCGGATCGCAAGGCTTGGCAGAAGATGAGAGGGGAAGGTTTTTTGCAAGCATTTGGGCCCCTTGGGAAGACGGGCAAACGGGAAGGCAATTTTGGGTTGCGTTTCCGGGGGACAGGGGGCCCCTTTTGCCCCGGGGGGTGTAATCAAAACAAAAAATTGGAACACTAAAGAAAGAAAAACCTCAGGTTATAGAAATTTTGGGAAATTTGCATTCGCTGGAAGTTGAAAACCTGGGATTTTTAGTTTACAGATTGATCAAAGATTGTAAAAGCTCACCCCCAAAACGTAAAGGGGTCCCGAAGCGGGAGACAAAAATTTTTATAAATGGGCGAATAACCCGGTTTTATCTTCCTTGCGTTTTATTTCCAAATTTTTTCCGAGGTTTTTATTTGCTTTGTGTCCCAGTTATTTTTTGATGTATGAATTGCCTTTCAGTGTGCACCTATGCTTGCGTTTTTCAAGTATTTTTTGATGTGCACAGCTTTTTTACTTTTGTGTTCTTTTGAATTGGAATCTCATTGGCTTGCTGCACTCAGGCCTCTTTTAAACCAAATGCAGGATATCCAATTGCTAGTTCCACCATTCCCTGAATTGCAGTCTGGTTGACGCCTAGTGAGGTAAAGTTGTGTAGGACTCACCTGCTCTGGGATCCCTTGCGTTTTGGGGGTGGTTAATAAATCTTTGATTAAAAAACGTAAACTAAGAGTCCCCGGGTTTTTCATACTTTCCCTTCGTAATCAATTTAATATTTCATTACCTTTGGTTTTACTTGTCTTTTGGTGCCATTTATTTGTTTGATGTATGCTATTGCCTTCAGTTGCACCTATGCTTGGTTTTTAGAGTTAAATTTTGTGTGCAAGCTTTATTACGTTTTTTGCTTCTGGAGGGTGATCCACGAGAGGTCCTGAAAAAATTTGGGAACGGAAAAAACTCGAAATTGCACCGAACGAGAAACCTCTCGCTTTCCCCATGACCGCCTCCTTCAGTTTGGAAGTCGTGGAAGCAGCAGTGACTCCCTAGGTGCGGAGACAAAACCTTTTGGGCGCAATCCCCTGTGAGCACTGTCCAGCTTAAAAGTGGGGGGGGGGGAGTCCCCCAGGACTTGAGAGAACAGAGCGTCCAGCGTTGTCTGAATATTTTCTTCCCCCTGGGGCTCCGGGAGACCCCTAATTCGCACGTTGTTCTGGCGTCCCCGGTTAATCCAGGTCCTCTAGATGGCGCGCCATATTTTGGGCAGGGTTGGATTTTTTGCGCTGAGAGGGCTGGTGGACCTGGGCAAGTATTTGGCTGTATCATCCTGATCATCCTCCAGTTGCTCAACCCGAGATGCTATCATCTTAATATCTTGTCTTAGAGATGAAACCTCCTCTTTAAAGGCTGCAGTAACATCAGATAAGAGGGCCCTCAATTCGTCCCTATCCGGGATTCTCAGCATCCTCTCTGCCCAAGGTGGAGTGCAGGAGAGATCAGAGCTGTGGGAGTCCATTGCATGGAGGGGGGATCCCTGCCATGGGGGAGAGCCACTGTGAGAGTCCCTGCTGCGAGCTGCATGGGGGGAGCAGGAGTCCCCAGAGTCCCTGCCCTCGGTGTGGGCGCCATGAGGGATCCCTTGGGGTGAGCTTCTACCCTGTTCTGGGCCTGGAGCAGTATGCTCTTTAGCCTTATTAGGGGGGATGCGAGGGCCTGAGGCAGCCATGGCCGCGTAAGTGGTGCCCCACTGGAGTGAGGAGGGAGAGTCTGGTTGGGCCTGCAGGTCTCCCCAAGATGGCCGCAGGGGAGAGGCAACGAGTACCTGCTGAGCCTGCGGCTGATCCTCCGTCTGATCCGGGTCCCGGGCGGCTGTACCCCAAGCTGCTGCAAATGCTCTAGTGCCCGGGCGGCGCGGGGTAGCTGGTGCTGTTGAGGGTGCCTGCGCCGCTGCGCCGAGTGGAGCCGGGATGCCTTCACTGTCGTCCGACCCACGTGGCAATGGCGCCTGCACCGGAACTGGCGTGGGAGCTGCAGACGGCCGGGCTCCGTGGAGGAAGGCGTCCAGGGCTGTCGGCGGCCTCGATGGTGCTGCGGGGGATCTCTTTCTGCGTGAGTTTCTCCTCTTGCCCATGGATGGGCGGTAGGCAAAGGTTTTTCGGCTTATTTTCGGCCTCTTCATGCGGGAGCACTTCTCTCACACGACCATCCCGCTCGGCATCCGGTCACGCCCCCCTACCCTCATTTTCTTTAGCATGGCAGTGGTCATCACAGAGGTGTGTTTGAGGTCATTATCATGTTGAAATACCACTCTGCGGCCCAGTTTGC
Organism: Phyllomedusa bahiana; assembly: GCA_025379985.1. Lineage (NCBI taxonomy): Eukaryota > Metazoa > Chordata > Amphibia > Anura > Hylidae > Phyllomedusa > Phyllomedusa bahiana. Next base: position 152,420 of record JAODAL010001165.1, read on the forward strand.
GAAGGGAGGGGATCATGCTCTGCTTCAGTATGTTACAGTATATGTTGGAATTCATGGTTCCCTCAATGAACGGTAGCTCCCCACAGCTGGCAGCACTCATGTAGCCCCAAACCATGACACTCCCATGCTTGACAGTAGGCAAGACACACTTGTCTACTCATAACCTGGTTGCTGCTACACACGCTTGAAAATATCTGAACCAAATAAATTTATCTTGGTCTCATCAGACCACAGGACATGGATTCAGTAATCCATGTCTTTACACTGCTTATCTTCAGCAAACTGTTTGATGACTTTTTTGTGCATCATCTTTAGAAGAGGCTCCCTTCTGGGATGACAGCCATGCAGGCCAATTTGATGCAGTGTACACCTCTTTAATCTCTGCAGCAATGCTGGCAGCACTCATACATCTATTTTGAAAAGACAATCTCTGGATATGTCGCTGAGCCCATGCATTCATCTTCTTTGCTCGACCATGGCAAGGCCTTTTCTGAGTGCAACCTGTCTTGTTAAATCGCTGTATGGCCTTGTCCACCATGCTGCAGCTCAGTTTCAGGGTGTTGGCAATCTTCTTATAGCCTAGGCCATTTTTGTGTAGAGCAACAATTATTATTTTCAGATCCTCAGAGAGTTCTTTGCCATGAGGTTTCATGTTGAACCAGTATGAGAGCGATAAACCAAATTTAACGTTTCACAATTATGCCCTCTGCTCCAAAGGGTATCTTTATCCAATAATATTTATTTAATATCTATTTAAGCAGTAACACATAGAGTGTTTAATTTGCAAACTTTCTTTAAAAGACAAAAGTCTAAGTGAAAACATATATCCCAAAAACCTGCAATCCACGATATGTCCTGAGTGTCGGATCCCGGAAATCCAGACGAATCATGCAGACGCCGGTATCTCGTGCTCTCGGTACCTCAGTGTCTCTCAATGCATACGGAGCTGACTGCCAACAGCTGCTGTTGATTCGTCCACGTACTTCACACCCTGGTCACGCGACGTTCGGGGTCCGCCCCTTTCTCGAGCGTGAAGGTAAGACCTGACTGATCTCCTTATATATCGTAGCCTATCTAAAACATACACAATAAATATATACACAACAGACAAGTACATAACACTCTTTTAAAAACATAATCTCTCATTTACATAGTTTGCGGTAGACTGACACGATCCTTTATTAATAAACACCCATTTTTTTGATTAGTTTTTTAATTATTTAAAAAATTAAAAAAATTGATTTATCATTAAAATTTAAACAAAGTTAGCCTCAATCAAAAATAAATATGGACCCCTAATTTACCAGTATTGTCTTATATGAAAAAATTTCACGGGCCCATTCCATTGAGCCCTCTAGGTGTTTTTTTTGAAAGGGCCGATGTATCCAGTATACCTCTCGGGGGAAAACAATTTAAATTTAATTTTTTGTTTAAATCATCCTGAACCCCCTAAATCACACCCCATCTTAGATCGGTCACCGGGTGCCCCCATTTTTCATAAAATTTGCCTACCCTACTGACGCCCTCCACTATTTTGCTGGGCAGGTTATCATCCTATTTTGTTGTCTGTTTTCTTGCATAAAAACAAATTTGTGATTTATCCCTCTTTTAATCTGAGCGTATCATCCTCGATTTTGGGCCCAAACCCTATCCCTTGCCAACGGGCACTTTAAAAGGTAAATAACTTTTTGGTGGTAAGCTAAAAAACCCTTATAACATATTTGTGGCCTAAACAGGGGATGAGAATTTTACGGCCCTTTTTACGGCATGAAAAATTTTGGGCTAAAGGGAAATGGGTACGACCCTTCCTCTGCTACCAAAAAATGTTTTTTCTGACCCGTGTGAAGTACGTGGACAAAATCAACGGCCAGCTTTTGGGCAGGTAGCCCCGTATGCATTGAGGCCCACTAAAGGGTCCCGAGAGACGAGATACCGGGGGTCTCCCTGACTTCGTCGGGATCGGGGATCGCCCATTAAGGGGACAAAAATTCGTGGATTGCGGTTTTTTGAATATGTGTAACTTAGATTTTTTGTCTTTTAAAAAAAGTTGAAAAAATTACACTTATGGGGTTATCCCTTAAAAGATTTTAAAATAAATATTATTGGAAAAAGATTACCTGGAGCGGGAAGGAAAAATTTGTGAAACAAATAAAAGGGAATTAGCGGTGGGGACCTGCCTATCCCGTCCCAAAAACCCCGCAATCAGTGTACAAGCCTACAATAAGTTGAAAACCAAATTTAACACATCTGCTCCCCATTCACATCTGACACCTTGAAACACTAAAAAGTCACCTGACACAGTGGAGAAAAAATGGACAAATTTGGGGGGCATAATTTGCCCATTTTTATTGGGGTTAAAATCAGTTTTGTTGTTAATGGTTTAGCATTGTTTGATAAAATGAAAAAGTATTTAAGTACAATTTTTGGGCCCAATGAAAAAAAGGGTGTCCCCTTTAAAAAAAACTAACTTGCAGTAAAGTGTCTATTTCAGTGTTGCCCCATGAAAAGGTATAATCAATATTTACAAAAAGTAGGGGTGTACTCACTTTTGTGAGATACTGTATGTGTAATAATACCAAACAACACATGAAAATAGTATTAAACACATAAAGAAAGGGGCAAAAAGCCATGAAAAGTCATGACACCAGCTGAAATCTATTTAATTTTTTAGAAATTAAAACCTGCCACTTTGCGAAAAATTTAAACTAAAATGGTTCAAAATGATTGAGGGCCCATAAAAAAAAGGGGTTTCATTAGGTAAATAAGCAAATTTATAATCGGTAAAACTAGTGAGCCCAGTCAAAAAATTTTCAAACCTTTTTGCAAAAATACTGATGGCTCTGGTTACAGAAGAATTTTTAAAAACTTTAAAGGTCCCGTGAGCAATTTTTGGGGCCATAATCGGAAATGGAAAAAAACATAATTGGGACCGTTTAAAAAGCCACGACCGGTTTCTTTCCCCTAAAAATTTAGACAGTGTGAAAAGAATTTTTTAGAAGAGTGGGCCAAGAGGGAAGGCCCCTTGTGGAAAACTTCAGAAAGACTAGGAAATTTGTTGGGATAAATTTTTTCAAAAAAAACAATAAAATTTAAAGCACTCAACCCCCCATGGTGTATGCACGCTTTACCATGAAGATATTGCTGGGAAAAAAAAATAGTTGGGAAAGGGTTTTAAAGTTTTCTAAAGGGTTTTTAGACAAGCCTGTGAAATACTGGGAGAATATAGTCTGGTCAGATAAGACCAAAATATAACTCTTTGGATGCCATAATACATACCATATTTGGAGGCTAAAAGGCACCGCATATTAACCCAAAAACACCATACCAACAGTGAAGTTTGGAGGTGGGAACATTATTTTGTGGGGCTTTTTTAGCATACCAAAACAACTACAGGTTAGTAACACCTAGAATAAGATACATAAAACATAACTTTTAATAAAAATAAATAAGAATTGAGAAAGAAAACGAAAAGACACCCTCAAATATACCCTATCAAGACCTGTTCTGCCTCAAAAATGGGGAAATCGCCCCAATAAGGGCGCCCCCACACTGGAACCTAAACTAAGCCTGTCCCTAGCTACATCTAAATGAAAAAAAGAAAAACACATATACCAAAAATGGAATGCACAAACAAAAAAAGTGCTGTGAAAAATAAAAATACAACAGACAATATACGTTTGATGTTCAATAATACTATGAATTGATGATGCGTCATAGGAAGATGATCAATAACGCATAAATATTCCAATATTCCAACGCGTTTACCCCCTAGATACTGGGGTTCATCAGGGAAAAATTGCAGTTGATAACAACAATACGGAACATCTAAGGAAAAAACAAGAAGATGTATGCAATAAATATAACTCACGTCCCTTAATGATGGAAAACTGGGCTGGTAAGATAGAGGACGGGTTCTAGGATAAGTCATGTACAGATCCCCGCTATCTGATTACTGAGACAGGTCCAAACTTAGTACATTTGTCCATTCATCGTTCCTTCAATTGCATGGAGACATTCTTGATAAAAATCTGGTTCCATCTACCAGGATGATGAAGATTAAACAAGTGTGGAGACTTCAGCAAGACAATGACCCCAAACACAGAGCCAAGAAAACACTCAATTGGCTTCAGATAAAAAAAAAATAAAGCTGCTAGAATGGCCCAGCCAATCACCGCACCTGAATCCAATAGAAAATCTATGGAAGGAACTAAAGCTCAGAGTTCATAGGAGGAGCCCACAGAAGCTTCAGGATTTGAGGAGTGTTTGTGTGGAAGAATGAGCCAAAATCCCACCTGAGCAATGCATGTGACAAGTTTCTCCATACAGGAGGTGTCACAAAGCTGTCATCACCAACAAAGGTTTTAGTATGAAGGCTTAAATACATTTCAGTAAATGTGTTCAATACTTTTTTCTTGTCATTTCTTATTATTACACATAAATCAAACCATAGATGTCCATAAATTTAATTTTATTTGCCTTTGTAGATTGGATGGGTTGTTACTAATATCTGGGGAATATTTCATGTCAGTATATTTACGTAGAAAATTGCTGACGTGATCAATACTTATTTCACCCTCTGATAGATAGATAGATAGATAGATAGATAGATAGATAGATAGATAGATAGATAGATAGATGTGAGGTACTGTCACGATCAGATCAGGCTGGTTGGATTTTGCTGCAGGGAACTTCCAGGTCGCTACCCCCCAACGTATGTCTTTGAGGTGACAGCTGACGTGTTGACTTGAGTGGTAAGGCAGAGGCGTATCTATTTATCTATCTCTCATATCTATCAACCTCACATCTATCTATCTATCTAGTATTTATCAATCACGAATAACACTGGGGAGCGCTGGGGAACTTGGTGAATAGAAATTTTGACCTTATTCTGGATATTTCAGTGATGAGTCTGAAAATACCATCCATTTTGTTCTAGCAGCTCTAGTTTATGAGATTTTTTTTCAAACAAATTTTATTACGTTTTTCAAACCGTACAACAACTTGGCATTGCATGGTACAGCAATACAGCATAAGCACTGCATAAGCATAAATATCCTGCATATTACCGAAGTACTGTATGTACATAGCAATGTATAGAACAAAACTGTAAATGACATCATGAAAATAAAAAAACAATAAATATAACAATTGTTGTGTGCGCAACCTTTCCCAATCATTCCATAATGAGCACGTTAGCTTGCATCTCAAACTCCTGCAAACTCCTTTGTGTATCGTTATCTAATTGTTCAAATTATGCTAAGTATGTGATTCTTCCCTGTTCAGGGACTTTCTCCAGGGCTACTCTGTTTAGGCCACATACAATGCTCAGTATCATTAGAGTTTATACCTGTAATCTTCCGTGAGACCCGCAGATTCTCTCTCTACTATACCAGGCCGTAAACTGAAAGGACTGCATTAAATCTCTAATCTCGCTGTCTGAATAATTTGATTTAATAAACGTTCGCCATCTCTTGGAAAAACCCTGTGTATGAGCCTCCTTGTGTCTCTCTGTCTCTAGTTTGCCTGCATAAGATAGTTTTTTGGATAAAATCTTCCCTTCCGCCAATCTCACATATTAAAAAATTAAAAAATTAAGTAAACAACACTTTGCTACCAGCACTGCTATGTGCAATATTCCCGGGATTTTCGGGCCTTCATCTACCAACAAGTTATAATGTTTACTCAGAGTAACATTCCAATGAACTTTTATGTAAGAGATGAAGGTGTCCAAAATCTCGGGGTAAAAGTACATTCCTATAGACCGTGCTTTAAATCTTTAAAGGACCCACATTTAGGACAATTTTGTATCCTATTCAGGAATTTCGGAGAAGATGGTAGGTTGAAGCCATATATGATGTTATATTTTAAAATAATACATAATTCATGCGAGTTTTCGCAAATCACATGTTTACGTACTATTTTGCATGAGATTTGGTCATCCCTCAGGCAACATTTTCAGAATCTATAAATATGTGAGTCAGTGTGCACCATGTCCCATCTTGTTGGTTATACTCTTCGAAGTTATAAAGGCCAGACAGACGACAAGTGCCCCTGTTGGATTCAAGGTGTCACACTTGTTTGGGGAGACTTCTTGTGAGATATCCCTCAATTTATTAATACAGAAATAATGAAGTTGACAGGCAGCTAGTATGTGTGATTTGGGTAAGGAGAATTTGACGAGTATCTCCGACGGTGTTAGCCATCTTTGCTAGTCTAAGTATATCAGCTGTCCTGCTGTCTTTAATCCACTATCCCGCCACTTACGAAACATAGGGTTGTCTCTTCCCAAGGCCATGATCCTATCCCATAGGATTGGTGACATTTTGACCAGAGTGAGTAGATTGGAGTACTTAGTATGCAACAAGACATGAGAGGTGCCAGTGGGGCCATCAATTCCCTTTCTAGCTAATTTTTACTTCAAAAAATTAAAATAGTATGGGGGGGTGAGCATTAGACACTAAATCAGAAAACCACATAGGTGCCAATAACATCAATATGCACAAAAAAATATAGACTTAAACAGTACAGGGGGTCTCGCCCCCTGTCCAATATTAGGGGGGCACTCATACCCCTTCCGTTTTGTCGTGTGAGCCGTACGCCCTATGACCTGCATCAAAAAAAGAAATTTTTTACAGACTTTATTTTTTTTAAATAATTTTTTGCTTGGTTCCCTGAAGAGACGTGGGGGGGTCGAAACATTTTGGGGAATTGTATGTCACTACGTAAGGGTAAGACTGAGTCTATGGGGTTACCCCCCATCCCCGTGGGGGGCCGCCCTTGTCGGGGCGAGTGCCCTAATTTTGGACACGGGTGCGGAGACCCCCTGTGACTCGTTTAAGTCTATGTTTTTTAAATCATTTGAGTTTTGGCACCTATGTGTGTGCTGATTTAGTGTCTAATGCTCAGCCGCATCTTTTTAATTTGTGAATTTAAAAAGTTAAATTTTATATTCCCAACAATTACTACGCACTCCATTTTTTGGTTTTTTTGTCTCTTCCCAAGGCCATGATCCTATCCCGTAGGATTGGTGACATTTTGACCAGAGTGAGTAGATTGGAGTACTTAGTATGCAACAAGACATGAGGGTGCCAGGGGGCCATCAATTCCCTTTCTAGCTCCTAATTTGAAAAGCAGCTTAGCCAGATTGTAGCCCCTGATGTCTGGGAGGTTCAGACAACCCTTTTGAGATGGTAGCATTAATTCTTGTAGAGCAATATGTGTTTTTTCCCCGCCCAAATAAATCTAGAGAATAAAGAGTTAATCCTATTTATGTCTAAGTGCTTTAGTAGAAAAGGGGGAGTTTGCAAAGGATATAGTATTCTAGTAAAGCAAATCGTTTGTTGATAGCAGGCAGATGTCATGTTATAAAAAGGTAGGGAATTCAATTTGCCCAAGTCTGCCCAATTGGGGGAAAATTTAGCTTATATATAGAATCTGGGGGCTGACCAATTTTGATCCCCAGATAAGTGATGTGATCTGGAACCAGGACAATATCCATGCCCAGGTCTCTCCATTGTGTCTTGGATAATCTAGGGCCAATATCTAATAGTTCACTTTTAGGCTATGTTCACACGTCTTATTCACGGCGTAATTGCGGAACGGATTTCGCCCGCAATTACGTCGTTTGCTCCGGAGCGGGGGGTATACCGCCGTGATAATTGACATGTCACTTTCTCCCCGCTCGCCGTATTTCGAGAGCGGGGAGAGGAGACGGTATCCATAGTTCTCTATGAGAACTGTGGATTACCGTAATGATTGGGACGTATCTTGCCCCGTATTTTGCGCAGTACGGCGCAAAATACGGGCTGAAATCCGGCCCAAAATAAGACGTGTGAACATAGTCTTAGTGACGTTTACTTTGTAACCTGACAACTTGCCGAATAGAGTGAGTGACTCAAAGACTTTGCAGACGACTTGATCCTTTTCATGTCAGATCCATTATCGCATTTACCCAAAGAGTGCTGTTTTTATTTCCTGCCCTCCTACTCTGACCCTAAAAATAGGTCAGAGTCTTCCAGATTCCTCGCGAGGGGTTCTAGAGCAAGGTGGAATAGAAATGGCGATAGCAGACACCCCTGTCTAGTCCCCTTCTGGAGGCGGATTGGTGACAATATGAAGCCTGGAGTGTGTACCTGGGCTTCTGGATTGGAATAGACAGCAGATAAAACGGATCTGAAATTTCCAGTAATAACTACAGCATCCAGGACAAGCCAGAGCCATTCCCATTGAACGTTGTCAAAGGCCTTTCCAGCATCTAAGGCCACTAAGACAGGTTGTTGTAAGGGAATGGGTTTGTTTTTAATTATTTCTAATACTGCTAGTACCTTTCTAATGTTTCCGATTGATGCTCCCTTTAATGAACCCTTTTTGAGAAGGGCCAGTTAGGTAGGACATGAATTCTGCCAGGCGGTCAGCAATTATTGTTGATAATATCTTTTGATCCACATCTATAAGTGAAATAGGTTTATATGACATGGTTAGGAGCAGGTCCTTGCCCTTTTTTGGAAGGACCTTGATGAAGGCATTCTTGGATTCGGGTCGCATGTACCCTTTCAGTACATCTCTCCTGAAAAGCCATCCGGGCCTGGTGCTTTCCCAGGCTTCAGGAGGCGTATGGCTTCCCTGACTTCCATCTCGGAAATATCTTAATTTAGCTTCTCCCTTCGGGAATCTGACAGAAGAGGTAAGTTAACTGGTAACTCTTACTTTCCCCTACACTCTCATAACTGTTTTCAGTGGAGTATAGAGAAGCATAAAAGTGTTGCAGATAGTTATTGATCTAAGCAGGGTCAGTGGTTATGTCACCCTCAGGCCTTCAAATGGCTGTAATATGAGACGGTTTGTAACTACCCTTTAGAAGTCTGGAAAGGATCTTCCCTGATTTATTACCATATCTGAAAAGAGTAGAGTGCATGTGGAATCTATGTGCTTCTTCCTTACGCTCAGACCATAGGTCAAACTCCTGTTTAACATTTTCCTAGGTTTTCCTATTCTTGACTGAGTCAGTAAACTGGAAGGTTTTATAGGAATTCCTCACTTTTTCAGAGGTTATAAGAGCCAGTTAATTTACATCTGTAGGAGGATCTATAGGCTATAATCCTACCCCTTAAAACTGCTTAACACGCCAAATTTCATGCGCCTAAAAGTCTAGAATGCGCCTGATTTATGAACCTGCTATACAGCGGGACATAAACCCGGCGCATTCTAGCGCTAGGGCGACAGTTTGTATCAGGTACACCACTTTGTAAGTGCTCTACCTGTTCCTGCTGTAATGCGGTCAGAAATGCCATAGCGAAGCTACACATATGTAATGGTATACCAGAAGAATTACCTCGGCAATGGCACCGTGAATGAAACCTCCGCTGAGAAGCAAACTAAACTAAATCTCTTTATTAGCAAAACTTTAAAAAGGACAGCAGACTGACACGGTACATGTAGTGCAACCTGACTAATGCGTTTCTCCATGGACATTGAAGTCTGCTATAGATGCGCCACCATTTTTTGCATATATTTTGGCTGTTTTACAAATATGTAGCTTAGCTACGGTTCTAGTGCGCCCCGCCTCCCGTGCGGGAGATCTAAACATGTATGAACGGGGCTGCGCCTGATATCGGGCTGAAAAGACGTCAGATATCTGGCGCAGCCCCATTCATACATGTCGCCCATAGTATCTGGAATCTGATTTTGCGCTGGAATAATTGTGCATATCTTGCTGAAGGCTCTTCTCTGAGAAACCTCCGCAGAGAAGTCCTCAAAAAGTAATACCATATGCTCTCTTATTAGTAGGGGCACGCCAAGCTTGCGGTAAGCTCTTAGTATTTCTGTCTTGTTGAAATCCAAAAGTGTCATAATTACTGTGCGGCTCCTTTGTTTCCCACAGTTTTTGTAGAACCACCTTCTGGGGTTACTTGGTGCCCAACACTTTAGGGAGCTCATCTTGGCACAGATCTTGGAGGTCTCTTTGCTTAAAAGATTCGGAGAGTCCCAACAGCCGTAAATTGCTCTGTCTGGAGCGATTCTTTAAATCTTCAATGCGTTCCTGCTGCGCTAACTGCGCCTATGCGTTTACTCGCAATTCCAATTCTTCTTGTCTAGAAGTGTGAGCTTGTACTTCTTGCTGTATTTTTGATAAGGATGTCTGCACTTTTGTCTCTAAAGTCACTTGTAGGTCTTGGGCAAGATGTCTGGCTACCTCCATAGCCAGGCGCTTATAATCTATTGATGGGTATGTTTTAACCTCATGAATGAGGAGATTATCACCATTTAGGGAACTGTCTCGTACCTCTGCAGCTTTCGGGTCTCCAATGTTGCTGGTGTTGCCCTCTGTTACTGCAGCCTGTGAGTGAGGATCTGGTGCCATGTTGGATTTTTTGCGCAGCCGTTCTCAGGGAGCTGTGGATTTCTGAGTGCTGCGCAAGAGGTACCTGTCCATCAGGGAGGACCATTACCAGTACGAGGGTGATCTGTGTGAACTGTATCTAAAAAGTACACTTCAGCCTGCAAAAAAATACATACATACATAGTTCAAAAAAAGTTATTGATCGCAAAAAATGGTGCCACCAAGCACATTTCAAAAATAGAAAATGTTTTATTTTTTTCTACTATAACATAATGAAAACCCTACATGTTTGGTGTTGCCAGAGTCATATCAACCTACAAAATACTGAGAACACATCATTTATACCAGAAAGAGAACGCCCTAAAAAAAATCACCACAAACATGCCAGAACATTTTTTCACACTTTGCCCCACTTGGAATTTTTTGTGGTTTCCCAGTATATTCTATGGTACGCTGAATGACACCATTAGAAAGTACATCTTACCTAAACAAATGAGGGCTTTTATTTTGCAGGACAAGTGGAAAAGTAAAAATGTTATGGCTCTTGGAAGGCGAGGAGGAAAAAACAAATGTGTCAACCAAAAACAAAACGCAAGATCCTTAAGGGGTTAAGTTAGTAATTTTGGTCCATACAATCCTTTTTTTGTGAAAAATATCAAAATATTGTGAAAATTTAGAAAAATGTTTAATGTTCAAAAACTTCTTCATGTAAGACAAAGAGTTATACCACACAAAATAGTTTATAACTAGTATCGACCATATGTCAACTGTATGTTGGCATACGTTTTGGAATGTCTTTTTATTCTTTTTACAACATTTGGTGGCTTAAAAATTTAGTAGAAATTTTTCACGTTATCAAGAAAATTCACAATACAGATATTTTTAGGGACCAGTCCAGTTCTGACGTGGCTTTGAGGGGCCTGTCTGTTAGACACCCCAAAAACGTCTCTATCTAGGCAACGGCACCGCCTAAAGTATTCAAAGCAGAATTTTGGAAGTTTGTTAACCCTTTAGGTGTTTCTCAGGAATTAAAGCAAAGTGTAGGAGAAATTTTAAAATTTAACTTTTATTTGCGGATTTTCAATTTTTATCTGTTATTTATTGAGACAGAATAGATGATACCAGGGAAATACAACTCAATTGATTCTCCCAAGTCTGGCACATTTAGAGATATCCCATATGTGGCCTTAGTGTACTATTTGTCTTATCCACAAGCCTCAGAATAGGAGGAGCATCTACTGGACTTTGGAGTCTCATTTTCATTAGGATTGTTTTAGTCACCATTTCAGGTTTGCAGGCACCAGAAGGTCCTAAAACTTCATAAACACCCCTAAAAAAGACCCCATTTCAGAAACTACGCCTCTTAAGGCAGGGGTCCCCAACCACCAGACCGCGGACCGGCACAGGGCCGTAGCGCATCCTCTGCCGGTCCGCGGCCCCGGCTACACATGATGCCGGCTGCCCGCACGCTGACTTTAGTCCGGGCGGTCGGCATCTGCTCTGTGCGGCTGTTGTAATCCGGCCACGCAGAGTTATAAGCAGCTGTGCGCAGTGTGTGGCTACATCACTATAGAGAAATGAGGGAAAGCAGGGATGGTAATGAACCGCTCCTATCACTGTAGCTGCGGTGCTCACTGAGCTCTGTATCTACAGTGATCAGCGTGGCAGGGGGGATGATGCAGAGGTGTCATCACATCCCCTGCACCACTCGGTCTCGTCGGGTCCTGGAGGCAGCAGCTCTGCAGAGATCTGGGCACGGTGAGAAACTTTTTTTTTTTTTAAATACTAGCCTGACTGTCAGGGGCATCCATCCATCCATTACTACAGGGCATCCATCCATCCATCCATTACTACAGGGCATCCATCCATCCATTACTACAGGGCATCCATCCATCCATTACTACAGGGGCATCCATCCATCCATTACTACAGGGCATCCATCCATCCATTACTACAGGGTGTAAGGCCGCAGCTGGGAAGGTCTGCAATGGAGTGTATATCCCAGCCAGGTTCTGGGCGTATGCCTGGAGAGAGCAAGATACATGCCACCAAGATAAGAAGCCTTGGTGAAGTGAAAGGCCATTGTTAAATAGGTGTCCTCAGTACAGACTGTCGACATACATTTAAGTTGTCTGTTAGTATGGCTACCAGCCATTCCCGGGTCGGCCTTTCATTGGGAGTAAGCATAGCGCAGGGTGGGTGCTTACTCCCCATAGGTCCACTCCGGGATTTCCCGGCTGTATATAAGGTCAGCAGGTAAGCTGACTGGGCGGGCTGTATCTCCAGTTTACCTTCTGGGCTGGAGACGGTCACACTGCTGGAAGCCAGTGTCTGCTACACCGTCACCCCAAGGTGCTGGTGAGGGAACTACACCTATGTATAGTAAGCGCTCAGACGAGCAGGAGTTTTTGTTTATGTTTATCTGTTTGCTGTACATGTATTGCCATCCGTTTTTTGTTCTGCTGGTGCAATAAACACACGGAAGCAAAAAACCGTTTTGTTACCAGATATCATTGCCTCTCTTCTCATGCCTGAAGGAACTTGTGTCGTAGTGATCCCAGAGCTTTGTGGGCAAGCTCAACATAATGTGGAGGTATGCAAAGGGCATCTAAAAGAACGTTCTCTTAAAAGAGACAGCAGGCAAATTGGTCACCTATCATATGTTTCTAGGATTAAAGCAGCAAACTGTAAAACAACAAGCAAAGACATCCATAAAAAGGACGAGCCGTAGGTGACCAGTTGATTCCCCATGCCAATACAAAACCTCCCAGTCGCTGATGGCTGGCAAAGTCAGTCAAAAGGCCCCCACGAGGGAACCAAATATCCGGAGCCCAGTGCAACAACCAATCAGCCCCTGTTGATGAAACGCAAACGCCCCCAGGCCAGGCCGTTGAAAAGAGCAGCCACCAGGTGAACCTGGCTCTTCAAAAGCAACAACTTCATGCCCTGTACTGCGAAGGCCAAAGTCGTCAGCAGGTGGGCAGTTTTTTTATTCACGTCCCCGATCAAGGTGTTGATACACGTCCCAGACGAAAGATGACGCCCAGATGATTACATTGTAGCATACATTTGAAACCTTCGAGAGGATCGCCGAGAGAGAGGCAGCTCCGAGTGGACCCAATTGTTGACGTCCCTGCCCCCTTCCCTAACCGGCGAAACCACAAAAAGGCCTACTTTTTCGACCTGATGGTGGGGAAGCCTGGACTAAACAACCATGCTGAAAGTGGGACATCTTAGCCGCCCGAACTGGGGGTTTACTCTGGCGTTCCCCGCACCAAAGGTGTACTACACCCTGGAAGTTCCCAATCCATCAGAAGCCAATGCAATTCATCCCAAATGTATGACCTCTACCCTCTCTACCAGCCAAATGGCCTGCAAAAAACGGAGAGTCTTTCAGCTGACCCAGGGTGATCGAGCGGGGGTTTCTTGTGATCGCTTGTAAACGCCCCTTCCCTTGATGATTCAGCGCTGTTTGGGTGTGGTGCGGACACCCAAGGGACTGGACGAGCTCGACACCGTTGTGTAACTTATTACAGCGCCACTGGAAGGAGATATTTTTCCCCTCCTGGGACTTGCAATGTCCATCTACGCAGTACGGAGTTAAGACTGTCCCTGCCCACCCTACATAAAGGGGAGAGTAGAGGGTCGCCAAAGGGAAAGGGTCAGGTTGGCTGAAGCAAAGGGGGAAGGTTTTCCCCACACACCCAAAAATCGGAACCTTTCTTCCAACCCAGAGTTCAGGGCCCTCACCATTGTCTGTTTGGCCGATGATGATTGGACTGGGACATTCTGCCTGCACTATTCCCCAAACGCAAGGGGATACCCCATGGACTGTTGGCTTATCAACCGGCTTACGTTCTTTTATTTGCCAGGCCCTCGTCTATACCTCACATTCTGAACCTGGTTTTTGTGACCCCAGTTCGGGAAATTTGAACGGTCCAAAACTCAACGGACGCTCCATTCAAGCACACCATTGACTCCCCGGGAGCTTGGTGACCGTGGGTACAGGCCCAAAGCCTGTGGGCATAGGCCCAACTCCGATCCCCACCGAAATAGGGGTGGTGCCTGTAATCCACGTGGGACACTAGAGACCTACCCAACTTGCCAGACTCCACCCTAGAGACTCATGCGTTGCCGCACAGACATGAGAGGCTGTCATTACGAGCCTACTCCCACAAGTGCCTGTCATGAGCTGTGACTTTCCCTTGTTCTGGGAGTATTTGGGGGAGAATAAAAGATGCTGCAAGTATAAATGGTGGTTAGTCAGGGTGATGTGTCCGCCACAGGAGCCCGGAAAGGCCCCGATGGTTTTTTCACCGTAGTCTGTCCCCGTGGCTGAGGGAACCCAGAGGAAAAACCCCACTGACTTGATATCCGCCTTCCTTGCCAATATCCAGATAGGAAACATTTGTACTGAGCAACGGAGGGACCCCAAACCTCTAGAAACAAAACTCTTGAGAAACTTCCAAGAATTGATAGATGGGAAACCCAGGACCAGGCGAGAATATGGTGTACCCTCATTTTTTGTAGCGGTCAACAATGATATGTTATACCGGGTAAAAAAGACCCTTCAACCTGAGGTGATGAGCAAACTGGTGGTCCCCGAGGTCACATTGTCCTCCAGTTGTATGAGCTAGCCCACCTCCCCATGAGTGCTGGGGGGACACATAGGGGTGGAGAAAAACCCGGTAGAGGGTAAGTTCAACTTTCCTTACTGGCCCAGGGATTTTATAGGGCAATTGAAGACTACTGCCAGTACCCTTTGCCCCGTAGTGTGCCCAAATAAAAGCCCCTTGCACCATAATTTCGGAGCCCCCCTAACCCCCCTGCCAAACAAAATAGAGGTCCCCTTTGAGTAGGAATCGGCATGGACTGGTAAGACCACTTACTCCACGAAGTCAGCCGAGGTCATCAGCATATCGTAGTGGTCCTTGCTAACGCCACCCATATCCCGAGGTGCCATTTCCCCTCATGGCACAACCCTCCTCAAAAGGGAATTTCCAAGAGTTTTGTTCCAAGATGTTTTCACACAGAAACGGGTATCCCGAAGGAGATAATGACAGAACAGGGTACCAACCCTTCATGTCTAAGGTGACAAAAGAACCTCTGGCCCCGCCCTCCTCCCCCAAATATTACCCATCCTTCCGTACCCTCGGTATATCATCCCCATACCCGATGGTCCCCTGGTGGGAGAGGTTTCAATAAGACCCCTAAAAAGGCATGCTAAAAAAGGGTGGTGTAAAAAGATGGAAGTAGACCTGGACCGCCTACTACCCATCCTCATGTTCTCTATACGGAGGATACCCGAGCAAGCTCCACAGGGTTCTCTCCCTTCCGAGCTCCTCTATGGTAACACGCCCCGGGGACTTCCTGGAAATTTGCCAAGGAGATCCTGGAGCAGGAAAATACCACCCTTAAGGATCGTGATTGAACATATTGCCGAGATGGCAGGATAGAATTCCGCAGTCAGTTCCTGCCTATAGTTCCGGCGAGAACCACAAGCGTCGGGGTCCAAAAAACCCAGGCAAGGTAATATAACAGATCCCAAAGGGTCCCAGAGTGTTCCCAGCCCGGGACGATCGTGTTTTGCTAAGTGCTTTTCCCCACGTCGAAAGCAAGTTTCTCTTGGCAAAATGGGCAGGCCCCCGCAATATGAGATCACAGAGCGGGTCAGTGAGGTCAACTAATAAGTCTTTTATCCAGTCCTGGTAGAAGAACCCTTTATCAGCTAAATCATGTCAACCTAATGAAGCCCTGTGAATAGACCGTACAAAGTTTTACGGCGTTAGAGAGGCATCTGGGTGCCCCAAACGTAGGATTAAACCATTCTGTCCCGATCTCCGAGTCCCTGTAGAATCACATGGCGGAAAATAGGGAATTCCCACAAAGGAACCGGGAGGTCTTTTTTAGATCTCCGGGGCCGAAAGGTCATTGAAACATGCACACCAGAACCCGGCCCCGAAGTATTTGAGGCCCTATGGGTCCCTGAAGCCCCGAAAAACAAACATTGCCGGAAAAAATTAAAAAGATTTTTGGAGCTTGGGTCATAAAAAATCCCCAAAGGGGGGGTCGAGCCCCCTAGTGCCTACCCCAAAACCCAGGCGCTTACGTTTTCTGCAACGATTTTCGTAAATTTTAAAAGAAATCTCAAAATTTGTGCCTAAACAAGCCCCGGGGTTAGAATTGGTTAGAGGTAGGGCCCGCGAGGACCATATTTGTTAGACCGCCAAGGGATTTGGGGAGGTCCCCCTCACAAAGGAGCAAGGAGAAAACGGGCCTTTTCCCCCCAATGGCCAACCCCTACGTGGTTCCTTCCCCTTTGGCCAAAATGGGCTCCGGGGACAAACCAGAAATGTGGATTTCTAAAACACCCCCTAGAAAAAAATAACCCCTATTTTGGATGAGTGGTGGCTTTAGACGATTGGGGGGCCTACTTCAGATGCAAGCGTCCCTTTGCCCATAAGGGCAGCAGTTGACCGCCAACCCTAACAATGTGCCATGGCTAGAGGGAAAACCCAAAGAAGCATTTATGTATTACATACATGAAAAACTTGGGGAAATTCCCGGTTTTACATATTTTTATCAAAAGATGTTTAAGGCCCCCAAATTTAACGGATCTCAAATGGGCAGTCCTATGCATCTTTTTTTCCCCTTAATAGAGCCACATCAGGCCCCTCATGGGTCAACAGACCTCCTTTATCCAGAGAGAAAAAAAAAAATAAAAAACCCCCACCTGCAGGCTGCACTTCTTAATGACTGCCTGTGAGAGTGGGGGGGCAGAAACCCAAAATGGAGGCCCCCCTTTCCTCCCCATATAGGTTAAAACATATACACCAAATATAACATATGGTTTGCACAAAAAACATTTCTGAAAAAACGTATGCAAACCTGGGGCCACTGGCAGGGCTGCGGAAACACATATATATATTTGTAACACACGCACACCACTCCCAGCGGCACACTACTGCAAAAAGGGCAATACAAAACGTTTTTTCAGAATGTTTGCAGTAGGTGCCCGGGCAGTGGTGTGGCGTGTGAAACATATAATATATGTTGCCGCAGCCCTGCCTTGGCACCCAGGTTTGCATACGTTTTTTCAGAAATTTTTTTTGTGCAGAACCATATGTATATTTTTGGTGTATATTGATTTTAAACCTATATGGGAGGAAAGGGTGCCTCCATTTTGGGTTCTGCACCCACCCACTCTCACAGGCAGTCATAAAAGTGCAGCCTGTGGGTAGGGTGTTTTTTTTTTGTTTTTTTCTCTCTGGATAAAGGAGGT
This sequence comes from Phyllomedusa bahiana, assembly GCA_025379985.1. Lineage (NCBI taxonomy): Eukaryota > Metazoa > Chordata > Amphibia > Anura > Hylidae > Phyllomedusa > Phyllomedusa bahiana. The sequence continues at coordinate 170,041 of JAODAL010001165.1, forward strand.
CTGTTGACCCAGTGAGAGGCCTGATGTGGCTCTATTGAGAGGTAAAAGATAGCATAGGACTGCCCTATTTGAGATCACGTTGAAAGTCGTGGGCAGCTTAAACATCTTTTGATCAAAATATGTGAACCGAGAATCTCAAAGTTTTTTCATATAGGGCTAGAGGAGGCTCGCTATCTGGGTTACAACATTGCCTCCAGTTTGTCCATTTGGGGCTTGATGACTCCCCTCCCAATTAGAAATTGGCCTCAACCGATCTCCAAGAAGCAGGTCCAGGCCTTCTTAGGTATCGCCGGGTACTATAGGAGGTTCGTGCCCTACTTTGTCCCTTTTGTAAGGTCCGTAAGCGGGGCATCTATCTATTTATTACTACAGGGGCAACCATACATCCATTACTACAGGGGCATCCATCCATCCATTACTACGAAGCAACCATCTATCCATTACTACAGGGGCATCCATCCATCCATTACTACGAGGCATCCATCCATCCATTACCACCGGGCATCCATCCATCCATTACAACAGGGCATCCATCCATCCATCACTACAGGGGCATCCATCCATCCATTACTACGGGGCATCCATCTATCCATTACTACAGGGGCATTCATCCATCCATTACTACAGGGGCATCCCTACACCAACCAAAATCCCAAGACCACTAAGACCACATATAACCAGCATATAGTGACCGAATATCACAACACCGTGACCACATATCACCAGCACATATTACCAGCACATAGTAACCGAATAATAAAACCAAACCATGACCACATATCACTAGCACATAGTGACCGAATAATACAAACTGACCATTACTGAGTATAAACCATTATACTACAACCTATATTACCCCCATACAGTGACCATACAGTGTTGGACGCCAGCTGTACACAGGCTCTGCAGACCTATAAATGATTACAGCAAAGTTACATCCAGGCACATACAGGAGAAGTCTCTGAAGAGTTGTTGTTTCTCTTCATCCGCCCTAGACGCCATGGCGACTTCTCCCGGCCACAACTCTTCACTGTAAAATTTACAAAACAAACATCCTAGACTCCTCAATTTATCAGCACTTCTCTACCAATTCCTATTTCTATACAAAAACTCCCCATGTATAGCACCTCATATGGTAGCCATGTAATAGCCCCTGTAGCCAGACAGTAGCCCCATGTAGTCATGTAGTAGCCCATGTAGCCAGACAGTAGTCCCTGTAGCCATGTAGTAGCCCATGTAGCCATGTAGTATCCCATGTAGCCAGATAGTAGCCCATGTAGCCAGATAGTAGCCCATGTAGCCATGTAGTAGCCCATGAAGCCATGTAGTAGCCCATGTAGCCAGATAGTAGCCCATGTAGCCATGTAGTAGCCCATGTAGCCAGAGAGTAGCCCCTGTAGCCAGGTAGATGCTCCTTTAGCCAGGCAGTAATCCCTTATAGCCAGGTAGATGCCCCTATAGCCAGGTAGATGCCCCTATAGCCAGGTAAATGCCCCTATAGTCAGGTAGATGCCCCTATAGTCAGGTAGTAGTCCCTTATAGCCAGGTAGATGCCCCTTGTCAGGAAAAAGCCCGCCCCGCTGGCCCACTCGAGGGTCGACAACCTGACTTGGGGTGTATTGTGACGTTGTGCTGCCCCCTAGGGGTACACAAGGTCAGCCAGATACTGTTTCACCGTTAATCCCTGTACACACGGGCACAGGGAGACTCCGGGAGGGCGAGAGAACACACTCCTCGTCAATGACCCTGAACGGCTGAGAGAGATTTGTTTACCCACACCGGTTAAACAAACATCTGCCAGTCTAATAGGCTGCCACCAGTTTCTAGTTTAGTTATAAGAACGGTCCGTTACCGACTTATATAGCTATCCCAAGGCTGGTTCCTGGCCTTGTTATATTATAGACCGAGTACTAGGTGTGTGAGGCCGATGATCAAGACAGATTAACTCAGATTAAAGTTTATAGATTTAATTAGCCTTGGAGGGCGCACTAGATAATTATATACAAAATGATGATAATATATTTGGACACATTTTACTGCCTTTATATGTAAAGTACTTATACAGAAAAGAGTAAAAGAGGGTGCAGTTACCTGTGGTTGGCTTGATTTGGGGCACACATGGGGGGGCTTATGTGGCCTGGCTTCTGTGTGTGGATGCTCCTGGGAATGCTCTTAGGTACCCCCCTCCTGGATGCAATGACTGGGCACACCTGGGGCTCCTGCTTATATCTGTGATGGGACAGCCCACATGGCAGCCCCCTACACACCCCCACACACCCCTGGGACAGTCTATAAACTCCTCCCACTCTGGCCATGGAATTTCTGACCGAAAAACCAAAATGGGCCATATCTCAGCAGGACATTAGCACAGAACAGAACCAGTGGCAGCATCAGAACCGGCTGGGCCTACACTACGCCCTGATACCAGACACCCCTATCCTATGTACTCCCTAAGTCCAGTTCTCGATTTATCATCCCCCTGCCTCGTACAAACATGGGGTGGTGGCTATGGGGTGTGGGGAGTTCCATATTTTAAGATATGAAATTGGGGTATACCTCGGATCCACGATTCTCTCATAAATCTTTATGACATATCGGAGCCGCTGCGGTCTTTGAAGCTGGGAGTTTGAGCTAATTAAGTTGCATAAGGATCCTTTCATGGGTTGACCTCCTGCTAAGCTAGCTTCCTATAGAAGGGCATTTACAATAGGTCTTGCTGGGCTAATTAATGTGTAAATTGGGGCTTTCCTGGGGGCTGGGGGCCATTTGTGAGATCTGACCAGATTCGAAGTTGGAGATAAAGTCATTTTTTTGAGTGAATTTTCCTCACACCTCCCCCCTTTAGAGGCCGCTAGGTGGCAGCACCTCGTGATGCTCTCCCATGCACCCACCTGCCCCCTCTCCCTGTCAGGACAACCCATTGGCGTTGCCGTGGTCTCGGCCCTTACGGTGGCGAATGGCGAAGTTGTACTGTTGGAACGCCAGGCTCCAGCGTAGCAACCTCCCACGGTCCCGGCGACCGTGTGTAACCAGCTCAGAGGGTTGTGGTCTGTCTCCACGATGAAATGACGCCCATACAGGTAGGGCTGCAGCCGCTGCAGGGCCCACACTATCGCCAGGCATTCTTTCTCCATCGTAGAATAGGCCACTTCCCTTGGCAGAAGCATCCGGTCCAGGTACATAACAGGATGTTCCTTTCCCGTTGTGTCCACCTGGCTGAGTACTGCACCGAGGCCAAAGTCACTGGCGTCGGTTTGTACTATAAACTGCCTGGTGAAATCGTCTGCTTGTAGTATTGGGGAGCTGGACAGGGCGGCCTTGAGGGCCTGGAAGGCCGTTTCGCAGTCGTTTGTCCAATCGACTGCGGAGGGCAACCTCTTCCTGGTGAGGTCCGTCAGGGGCTTTGCCAGGCTACTATAGTGTGGAACAAACCTCCTATAGTACCAAGCGGTGCCCAAGAAGGACATCACCTGCTTCTTGGTCCTGAGGTGGGCCAAGATGCGATGGCATCATCTTTTCCAGGCTCTGGCTTCAAGGCCCCCCCACCTACCCGGTGCCCCAGGTAGTGGACCTCACTCATGCCCAGCTGGCACTTTTCCGGCTTGATGGTCAAGCCTGCCTGGGATACGTCTAAGCACCTGCGTCAGGTGCTGGAGGTGATCCTCCCAGGTGGGACTGAAAAAGGCTATGTCATCCAGATACGCAGCCGCGTACCCTTCAAGTCCCTTTCGCAGCATATTGACCATCCACTGAAAAGTAGCAGGGGCATTCTTCATGCCGAATGGCATGACAGTGGACTCGTACAGTCCGAACGGGGTGATAAAGGCAGAACGTTCCCATGTCTCACGGGTCAGGGGAATCTGCCAATATCCCCAGCTCAGATCCATGATGGTCAGGTACTTGGCCCCGGCCAACTGATCAAGCAGGTCATCGATGCGTGGCATTGGGTATGCATTGGTGACCGTGACAGTGTTGAGCCCCCTGTAGTCCATGCAGAACCGAGTGTTCTGATCCTTCTTGGGGACGAGGACTACAGGCGAGGCCCAGGCACTGTTGAACGCCTGGATGACCCCCAGCTTCAGAAATCTCGTCGACTCCTTGCGCATGTGTTTGCTGCACTTCGGGGAGATCTGATATGCCGAACGCCGGATTGGGTGATCCCCGTGCCACTTGATGGACGGCTGAACCCGTCCTTCCAGGCACGTTGGTGAACAATGCTCGGAAGGGGTGGAGAGTTGCCCACAGCTGGGACCGTTGGTCCTCCAGGAGCTGTCCGCAGATCTCCACATCCTCTATGGATCCACCCGCCCTGACTGGGGCGCCTCCCCTTCCTCGGGCAGATTGCACACAGGAAGGGCACATACCTCCCGCTCATGATGCACCTTCATCATGTTCACGTGGAAGGCCTTCCGCCTTCCCCGGTCGTGGTCCAGGGTGACCAGGTACGTGACTGCGTTGAGTTGCTGGTGAACGACATATGGGCCTTCCCAGGCTGCCTGAAGCTCGTCCTGTGGTACGGGGACCAGTACAGACTCTTTCTGACCCACCTGGTAGGTCCTCTCACAAGCGTTCTGGTCGTACCACTGCTTCTGGTCGGCATATTTTCGTGCACTAGTTGCGTCAAGGCCTGCATTTTGTCACGGAAGCACACGACATATTCAGCAACCCCGGAGGTGTCGGTCATTGAGTCTCCTTCCCAGGCCTCCTTCACCAGAGCCAGGGGCCCCCGTACACGTCGCCCATACAGGAGCTCGAAGGGGGAGAACCCCGTTGAGGCCTTTGGAACTTCCCGGGAAGCAAATATAGGTGTGGGAGGGACCGCTCCCAGTCGCACCTGTGGGTGTCGACCAACATCTTAAGCATCTGCTTCAGGGTGCCATTGAACCATTCACACATGCCATTAGTCTGTGGGTGGTATGGACTGGCCACCAGATGTTGCACCTGTATCAGCTTACACAAGGACTCCATTAACTGCGACATCAACTGGGTCCGCCGGTCAGTGAGCATTTCCTGGGGAAAGTCCACTCGAGAGAAAATCTCCAGTAAGGCGGTGGCCACTTTGTCGGCCTAAATGGGCGACAGGGCTACCGCTTCCGGGTACCGAGTGGCATAGTCTACTACCGTCAGTACAAGCGTTCCCGAAACTGCTGGGAATGGACAGCGGTCCAATTAAATCCACAGCCACTCTCCTGAAAGGCTCGTATATGATAGGCAGAGGTACCAGTGGGGCTTCTCCACCCTCTGAAAGGTGTCGCACGAACGGCATCTTTGGCCAGCAGAAATGCTGGGCCAGCCTCTCCTTGGCCTTGGTGATCCCTAGGTGTCTGGCCATCGGAATCTCATGCGCAACCCGCAACAACTCCGCCCTGAACGGATAGGGTACCACCAACCGTCGGTCCCTGGGCCACGCCTCCGGTGAACTCGTGCGGTGTCTGAGTCCAAGTGTGGCTGTGCCGCCTGCTCCTTGAGAGCTTTCAGGCTGTTGTCAGCCGCTTACGCTGCCTGAACCTCTCGACTAGACGTGGCCAGAATGGATGAGACTGCCACGTCATCTGTCGCTTCCCCAGGACCTATCTCCTGGACCTCGCCTACCCTGGCACTTACCTGGTCCGATGGGAGGATACCATCGGTCCCCTGAGGGGCCTCCTGGCCCTCCCATTGTGCGTGACAGCGGCCACGACCGCTGCAACCGCTGTTGGGGCTCCCTCCCCCTCATCGTCTATATAAGTCGCCAGTCTGCTTGTCCTAACCTGGCCCTCCGACATCCTGTTTGTGGGGAGACCCTGCTCTGTAGCCTTACTCGGGAGCCCTGCCTTACCTGCCTTACCTGCATGCCCCCCCAACACAGCTGTCTGCCCCCTGTCTGCCCTGGCTGTGGGGAGACCCTGCCCTGTGGCCTTTCCTTTTAAACCCTGCCCCCACCTGCATGCTCCCCCCCTGGGAGCTGTCTGCCCCCTGTCTGTTCCCTCTGATGCCACACCAGAGGACAACAAATCCTAGCAGGCTTGCCGGACACATCCTGCTGCCCTATTACAACCTGCTGACCTTATCTCCTCTCCACAGGATGGAGAGGAACACACATATCATTTCCCCCCCATACTCCCCTCAGTATTTCAGGGTTAAAAACATGGTCCACATTATTAACAGGCTGGATGACACATTACATTTGGTGGGAGCAGACCTTGGGGCTTCAGGGGCCTCAAAACGAGCTACCAGCCACCTCAAGTCTGTCTCTAATAAAACACTAGCTGGAATCTTCGAAGATACCCCCACCTCCCGCACTCCCTGCCCGACACCCCAGTCCAAATACACCTTGGCTACTGGCAGCGCCAGCACAACGCCTCCAATTCCGGAAACAGCGCGGGTATCATGTCCTTTGGGGACACCAGCTCAGGCCGCACCACAGTCATCTCCGCACCTGTCTCCAAGAGTCCCATGGCCACAGACTGGCCTACGGTGACTGGCTGGTAGTTATCAAGGGGCCTTCCCCCACCCCCACCCACAAACAAAACATTGGGGGGCCTTGGAAAATGGGAATAGGATGGGCCCTTCTGGCGCTGGGGACATGCGGCCTTAAATTCCCCGGGGTTTGCATAGGTTACAGAGTCGGGGTTCCCCCACAGATGTGGAAGCATGGGGTGGGGGCCCCCTGAGCTTAGGGGTAAGGACAACTGGCCTCCGGTGCCCAATTGTTGGCATATTCATCCGCGAGGTTTGCTGTGGCGGTGGACCCCTCCGGTTTCCGGTCACGAAGGTGCTGCTGGAGGTCCTCTGGGCAGTTCCACAAAAACTTCTCCGTTGCGATGAGCTCCTTCAGCTGCTGGACGGTGGTGATCTTTAACCCCGAGGTCCACTGGTCGACTGCTCTCTGGAGGGCCCACATGTGGTCGGCCCAGCTGTCTGTAGGACACCGCTGCAAACTCCGGAGTTTCTTCCTGCACATCTCAGGAGTGAGGTTGTACTGCCGGATCAATGCCTGCTTGACTTTCTCGCAGGTCAGGGTGGCATCGCTGGGCAGGTCCCCGAAGATCTCCAGGGCTTTACCTCTGAGACGAGGAATAAGAAACCAGACCCACTGGTCCTCAGAACACACTCCTCGCCAACGACCGTGAACGACTGAGAGAGATTTGTTTACCCACACTGGTTAAACAAAAATCTGCCAGTCTAATAGGCTGCCACCAGTTTCTAGTTTAGTTATAAGAACGTTCCGTTACCGACTTATAACAAGGCCAGGAACCAGCCTTGGGATAGCTATATATTATAGACCGAGTAATAGGTGTGTGAGGCCGATGATCAAGACAGATTAACTCAGATTAAAGTTTATAGATTTAATTAGCCTTGGAGGGCGCACTAGATAATTATATACAAAATGATGATAATATACAGGTAAGAGTCAGAGGTGCAATATAAGTATGGGTTACAGATAAAGGCAGTCACCTGTGTCCAGTTACCTGTGGTTGGCTTGATTTGGGGCCCACATGGGGGGCTTATGTGGCCTGGCTTCTGTGTGTGGATACTCCTGGGAATGCTCTTAGGTACCCCCCTCCTGGATGCAACGACTGGGCACACCTGGGGCTCCTGCTTATATCTGTGATGGGACAGCCCACGTGGCCGCCCCCTACACGCCCCCACAGACCCCTGGGACGGTCTATAAACTCCTCCCACTCTGGCCATGGAATTTCTGACCGAAAAACCAAAATGGGCCATACCTCGGCAGGACATTAGCACAGAACGGAACCAGTGGCAGCATCAGAACCGACTGGCCGTACACTACGCCCTGATACCAGACACCCCTATCCTATGTGCTCCCTAAGTCCAGTTCTCGATTTCTCAGTCCCCCTGCCTCGTACAAACATGGGAGTGGTGGCTATGTGTGTGGGGAGTTCCATATTTTAAGATATGAAATTGGGGTATACTTCGGATCCACGATTCTTTCATAAATCTTTATGAAATTTCGGAGCCGCTGCGGCTAGGAGCCTTTCATGGGTTGACCTCCTGCTGAGCTAGCTTCCTATAGAAGGGCATTTACAATGGGTCTTGCTGGACTAATTAATGTGTAGATTGGGGCTTTCCTGGGGGCTGGGGCCATTTGTGAGATCTGACCAGATACGAAGTTGGAGATGAAGTCATTTTTTGAGTGAATTTTCCTCACACCCCTATAGTCAGGAGGTAGTAGCCCCTATAGCCAGGTAGATGCCCCTATAGACAGGTAGATGCCCATATAGTCAGGTAGTGCCACTATAGCCTGAGAGTGCCCCCTTGTAGCCAGGCAGTGCCCCCATAGCCAGGTAGCAGTTATTGATGAAATAAAAAAAAAATTACTCACCTTGCCATGATCCCACGGTCCTCGCGTCCAGGTCCGGGAGCTGCAGAGCAGTGTAAGCTGCGTGACGTCATCACGCCACTTACGCTGTCATGCAGCTCCCAGAGATCTCCTGGGCCGCGCATAGGCTGCCGACGCAGGAGATCCCAGCGTCGCAGGGGGCGTGGTGAAAGCCGTGTTCCCCCTGCGACGCTGATACAGGGGAGAAGGTGGGCCGTAACGATCCGTCCTGCCCTGAGGAGTCCTGTACCAGCAGCTGCACAGCGTATGTGCAGCTGCTAAGTGAGTCAAGGGCTAACCTCCAGCGGGCAAGGCGGGCGGTCGTGCGCCCCCCGGGGGGTCGCGCCCCGCATCGCTCAAGGGCCCCAGCCGCCCCTAGGAATCGGCCCGTCCTTTTCTTACACAGCCCCAGAATCCTCTCTACAGGGCATCCATCCATCCATTACTACAGGGGCATCCATCCATTACTACAGGGCATTCATCTATTTATTACTACAGGGGCATCCATCCATCCATTACTACAGGGGCATTCATCTATTTATTACTACAGGGGCATCTATCTATTTATTCTATTTCTATTTCGTCAGGTTTTGTAACTAGGATGAAACAGACACTCCCTCCTGTACAATTCCAGCGGTTGGCCTGAAAGATATATAAAAAATGTTGTTTGGTATTTTTAACTTAGGGGTAAAGGGAGAATTTTTCGTTTTGGGGATTTGATGTCAAGATTCAGGGGGAGGCAGGTTAGAGGAATACATTTAAAAATCCGAAGTGTGATACATTTTAAAGCATTCCTTAATGCATAGGCCAGGTTTGACATATATCACATTGGTATGCAGCATCCTTCCTAATCCATTGTTTTGCATGCACCCTGTTTTTTTACTGGGGCCTCCTTTTTTCCTATTGGGGGGTATTTCTGTGGGGAAATGCTGGCCAGGAACAATTCTACTAATGTCACTGGTGGATGCACTGGCCTCTTGTTCCTGATCATGGAATATTAGTGACTTTATTACTTTTTCTTTAAATTAGAGAAAAGTATTCCTATTGCCAGCAGATCGGTAAATTACAAATGCATTATGTAGGGCAATTTGGGTTAAATGGACAGCCAATTTTTTATATCAGAATTTTGTCTTGTGTATGGCACTGTAGGGCTGTATGACCTGGTCTGAGAGGTCAATGCCACCCATAAATTTGTTGTACTCCTTTATGCACTCAGGTTTAGGGGCTTGGGTGGTTAAGCCTTGTACAGGGACTAGACTGCTGCGGGGACCATGTATGGTGGTGGGAATAAGAACACCCCTTTAGTCCTAATATTTGACAAGGAGTAATTCTTCGCTGTAGACAGCCCTGCTCACTCCCACTCTTAATATCTGTCCCAACAAAGTTTTGGGGAGACCTTTATGATTTTTACGGATGGTTCCGCAGGCTAGTGTGGATTTGGCTGCAAGTGCCTTTAGGGACACTATGGCAAAACTGTCCAGGTAACGGTGGTATCTTTTGGCAAGCAAAGGGTTATTAAAATAGTAAACTATTTTGCCACCAACACCGAGGACGTTTTAGGGAGTTTATGTACTTTCCTTCATATACCTTGAAGTGATAAATGCACCCGGTGGCACTTTCTCATGATATATACATTTTGATGCCATACCAAGCACATTTGTTTGGAAGGTATTGACGAAATTGCAGCTCTCCCTTTAAAATGAATAAGGGATTCATCTATGGTAATATTTTGTTCGGGGGTATAAAATTGGCTAAATGTTTGGCTATAGTGTTCAATTAATGGCCTAATTTTGTAGAGCCAGTCAAAATTTGGGTCCTGTTGAGGTGGGCAGCAGCTGTTATCATTGAAGTGGAGAAATCTGAGGATGACCTCAAACTGTGGCCTGGACATAGAAGGGTGGCATTTAAATATCAGAGGACCAGTAATCCAGAATATGAGGCTTTTTAGGTAGGTCAAATGTTAAAAATAGCCTCCAAAATTTGCAGAGCTCTAGATTTTTGGGCATAAAATGATTCAGGGTTGGTAGATATAAACTGAGTGGCATAAAGGTTGGTTTGCTTCACCATTAGATTTATAAGGGAGCTGGAAAAAAAAAGGAAAATAAATCAACTACAACAAATCCTATGGTGTCAACTTGAAAGCCTGAGGAGGGAATAAAATTGGGCAGCTGGGGATTATTATTGTCCGCAGCGACCCATGTTAATTTGGGTAGCCCTGGACCGGTGACTCTTCTGCACTGACAAGAGGGTTCAGAGTCACTTGTGGATGAGAGTGCCAACAGCTCCATGCTCTCGCTTGCCATGTCTGTATCAGAGCATACGATGGTTTTTGCCTCCTCCGCTGTAAATAAACTCTTTGCCATGGTGATATAGTTAACAGCAAGTGTTCCCCCAAGATGTCTTATAAACTTTTTTTGTTATTTTGTGATTTTATTTTTTTAACTTTTTTATTTTTGCCACGGGTCACTGGAGATTTTCTTTACTGGTCACTAGAGATTTTGTGTCTCCGGTCACTGGAGATTTGTGTACATCCTCTCACCTATGTTCCACTGACATGGCTAGTCCTATTCCTGGCTCTCCTGTTTATTTCCTGCTCCCAGCATTTGTATCAGCTGCAGCAGCCACTAATTGGTTGCAATGGTCATGTGCCATTACCCGACATCATTGTGTGGACGTGAATGATTCCAAGCGATGAAGTCAGGAAATGGCACATGACCATTGCAACCAATTAATGGCTGCAGTAGTGACAATCCAACTGTCGGGAGCAGGAAGTAAACAAGAAAGCCTGGAAGACAAGTTGCAGATACAACGCGGTATTTGGTTTTCTAATTTAATACAGCAGCACTATGTAAAATGTCTTCTAATTAAGAGCAGAAGGCACTACATTTTTATTGTTTATTTATATGTCCTAAAAGCTATCTTAAATTAAATCTTCTGCAGTAGCAAAAATAATAGGACTTATTTCATGAAGACTATTTAGACAATTACTTAAGATAGCTGGCTAACACCGATCAAACATATTCCTTGCTGTGCAGGCTCTCTTTGCTCTTTCCTGTTTTTCACTTAACATTAAAGATAGGAGGAAAAGGGAGGAGGCATAGAATGGAGAATTTCATAGTTGATAAAGTGGAAAATAAACACATGTCCATCAAGTGTAACATATAACCTTCCTATATACCTACTGGTAGGTAAACCTACCGTATGGTTATATGTCTCACAGCAGATAAAAATTTTTAAATTTTAATTACCCTCTTCTAAAGTCCACCCTTTTCCCCTTCTTCCCTGAAGTGCCGGTCCTGCATCATCAGGCCGCACAGGCAGCGTGATGACTCTCTCATGCCACCTGTGCTGTGTACTCCAGTGATCCATATGTGCGTAAAGAGGACACCATCGCCGATCGCCAAGGTTCCAAGCCGATAGCTTAGCGAACAGTATCGACTTGGGACCTTAATGGATAGCGGATGGCGGCGGCGCCGGGGACTACTGAGTTGCGTGTAATGTCGGGAAGTCTCACGTGGGCCGGTCAGAGCTACTTAGAGTGCCGGATGTGGCCCACAGGTAGTACAATGACCAGGTCTGCCCTGGATCAGCGTCTTACCTGCGGACTCCTGTACCCATACTTGAATATAAATAAAGCAGTGACCAAAATATGTGACTGTACAATGATCAAATAACACACAACACAGTGATAAATTAGTACCACTACATCACGGGTGTCAAACACAAGGCCCTCAGACTTGTGTTTTCCGGCCGCCGTGATTTCCCTGACTCCACGCGGCTGATCCGCGCATAGTCAGTCGGCAGGTGCACGCTCGGTGCAGCTGCTGGTACAGGAAGAAGGCAGGAGGGATCGTTTCCCTCCTACCTTCTCCCTTTGTATGTACCACACTCTGTGAGCACTGTACATACATACGGCGTCGCTGGAGGCGTGACGCGCCGCTTTACTCACGCCCCCTGTGACGCTGGGTCTCCTCGGTCAGCAGCCTCTGCCGCCGAGGAGATCCCTGGTAGCTGCGTGACGGCTTAAGCTGCATGACGGCACGCCGCTTACACCGTACACCAGCTCCAGGACCTGGCAGCGCTGCACGGACAACCAGGAGGTAAGTAACTTTTTTTTGTTTTATAATCATTAGGAGGGCTATATGGGCCATATACCTGACTACTGGAGGGGCTATGGGCCATCTAACTGACTACTGGGGGGACTAAGTAGCCCTCTACCTGACTAAGGAGGGGGCTAGGGGGCCATCTACCTGGCTACTGGGGTGACTATGGGGCATCTACCTGGCAACTGGGGGGACTATGGGCCATCTACCTAGCTACTGGTACTGGGGGGGGGCTATGGGGCATCTACCTGAGTATTGGGGGGGCTATGGGGCCATCTACCTGAGTATTGGGGGGCTATGGGGCATCTACCTGGCTATATGGGCCATCTACCTGGCTCCTGGGGTGACTATGGGGCATCCACTTGGCTACTGGGGGGACTATGGGCCATCTACCTGGCTACTGGTACTGGGGGGCTATGGGGCATCTACCTGAGTGCTGGGGGGCTATGGAGCATCTACCTGAGTACTGGGGGGCGATGGGGCCATCTACCTGGTCTGGGGGGTTCTAATGGGCCATCTACCTGATTACTGGTACTGGGGGGCTATTGGGGGATCTACCTGGGTATATGGGCCATCTACTGCTACTGGGGTGACTATGGGGCATCTACTTGGCTACTGGGGGGACTATGGGCCATCTACCTGGCTACTGGTACTGGGGGGCTATGGGGCATCTACCTGAGTATTGGGGGGGCGATGGGGCCAACTACCTTGCTACTGGTACTGGGGGGGCTATGGGGCCATCTACCTGGCTACTGGGGTGACTATGGGGCATCTACCTGGCTACTGGGGGGACTATGGGCCATCTACCTGGCTACTGGTACTAAAGGGGGCTATGGTGCATATACCTGAGTATTGGGGGGGATATGGGGCCATCTACCTGCGTACTGGGGGAGCTATGGGGCATCTACCTGAGTACTGGGGGGCTATGGAGCATCTACCTGAGTACTGGGGGGCTATGGGGCCATCTACCTGACTATTGGGGGGCTATGGGCCATCTACCTGACTACTGGTACTGGGGGGGCTATGGGGCATCTTCCTGGCTATATGGTCCATCTACCTGGCTACTGGGATGACTATGGGGCATCTAACTGGCTACTGGGGGGGACTATGGGCCATCTACCTGGCTACTGGTACTGGGGGGAGGGCTATGGGGCATCTACCTGAGTACTGGGGGGGGCCTATGGAGCATCTACCTGGCTACTGGGGGGGGCTATGGGCCATCTATCTGACTACTGGTGCTGGGGGGGCTATGGGGCATCTACCTGGCTATATGGGGCATCTACCTGGCTACTGGGGGGCTATATGGGGCATCAACATGGCAACAGGGCATCTACCTGGCTATCTGGGTGGTATCGTGGGCACATCTAATGGCTATATGGGGCATCTAACCGGCTACAGGGGGAGGCTTAGATGGGGCCTCTACCAGGCTTACAGGAGGACTATGGGGGCATGGTACCTGGCTACAGGGGGAATTTGTGGGCATGTACCTTGGCTACAGGGGGAATATGTGGGGCATCTCCCTGGCTACAGGGGGGGCTATGTGGGGCATCTCACTTTCTATATGGGCATATTACTGGCTGCAGGAGGCAACTACCTGGCTACAGGGGGAAAAAATACCTATCTACCTACATGGGCAGATATAACTGTCATCTACAGTGGGCTTTATACCCACTTATCTACCTACAAGGGTCATATCTACCTATGGGGGGCAATATATTCTTCCTGGTTCCCCTCAAATGGCTAATTATAATAGCAAAACTGTACATATGTACAGTTTAGGTTGAGTTCCATTTACACAGTTCTATGTCGGCCCTTTAAGGCCCTTTTAACTACGGCGTGAGGCTGATGTGGCCCCCGGTGAAAACGAGTTTGACACCCCTGCACTACATACTGACTGAATTAAACGCAAAGTCAGGGGCGTAAGTAGAGAAGCCTGAGCCCTATAATAAACTTTTGGATGCCCTCCCCTTCCAACCCTTTCCCCAACTACAAACATTTAGCTGTACCTGTTGATAATAATCATGCAGTAACTAGATAATACAAGGAGCAAGTACCTCACCATACATATCACAATTATACTCAGGCCCGGACTGAGCACCTGCCTAACCGGGCAGATGCCCGGCGGGCCGTGTGATACCTGGTCCAGCCTGAACTTCAGGCACGATCAGCTGACGCTGCTTCTACCTTCTATATTACGGAGAATGATTGCCGCTGTGAAGGATATGATGTGTAGCTGTGGCCACTGTGGAGGGCCACGGCTGCTGCTGTGGGACGCTTCACGCCCCAGTGTCCGTGCTGGCAGCATCAGGAGTCAGGACTGGCAACATCAGACATCACAGCCAGGGACAGCACAGCTCACACAGTGAGCTCAGGGGGCGGGGCCAGGCAGCTCCATGCACATGAGAAGAGCACTGATGGCCTGGCTCCCTGTTCAGTGCTCCTGCCCCGCCCACTGCAGGCCTGGCTCCGCCTCCTCAGACCTCCAAGCCCAGACCACTGCAGGCCTGGCAGGACGCTGAAGAGATGAGCCTCTCCTGCCTATCCAAGAAAATACCTGCTACATGCGGAGGACTGCCCATTTGATGGTAAGTGTCCTTCAATTTACTACTGGGGCCTCACCATGTAGCCTGCCTCCCCTCCCCTCCTGGGGCCTATCACCATGTAGCCTGCTTCCACCTCCCCTCGGGGCCTCACCATGTAGCCTGAGTCCCCCTCCCTTCTGGGCCTCACCATGTAGCCTGGCGTCACATCCTCTGGGCCGCCTATCTGGCCTTCCTCACCTCCCCTTGGGCCTCACTATCTAAAAAAAACCAAAAAAACCTGCCTCCAACCTCCCCTCTGGACCTCACCATGTAGCCGGCCTCCCCCTACCCTCTGGGCCTCACCATGTAGCCTGAGTCCCCCTCCCTTCTGGGCCTCACCATGTAGGCCTGCACTCCCGCTCCCCTCTGGGCCTCACCATGTAGCCTGCCTCCCCCTCCCCTCTGGGCCTCACCATGTAGCCTGCCTCCACCTCCTCTGGGCCTCACCATGTAGCCTGATCCACTCCCCTCTGGGCCTCACCATGTAGCATGCACTCCCCCTCTCCCCCCTGGGCCTCATATGTAGCCTGCCTCAACCTCCCCTGGGCCCCACCATGTAGCCTGCCTCCACCTCCTCTGGGCCTCACCATGTAGCCTGCCTCCACCTCCTCTGGGCCTCAGCATGTAGCCTGCCTCCACCTCCCCTCTGGGCCTCACCATGTAGCCTGCCTCCACCTTCCCTCTGGGCCTCACCATGTAGCTGCCTCCCTCCCCTGGGCCTCACCATCTAGCCTGCCTCCCCCTCCCCTGGGCCTCACCATGTAGCCTGCCTCCTCCTCCCCTCTGGGCCTCACCATGTAGCCTGCCTCCACCTACCCTGGGCCCACCATGTAGCCTGAGTCCCCCTCCCTTCTGGGCCTCACCATGTAGCCTGCCTCCACCTCCTCTGGGCCTCACTATCTAGCCTGCCTCCACCTCCCCTCTGGGCCTCACTATCTAGCCTGCCTCCACCTCCCCTGGGCCTCACTATCTAGCCTTCCTCCACCTCCCCTCTGGGCCTCACCATGTAGCCGGCCTCCCCCTCCTTTGGGGCCATCACCATTGTAGCTGCTCCCCGCCCCTCTGGGCCTCACCATGTAGCCTGCTACCACCTCCCTGGGCCCAGCATGTTGCCTGCCTCCAACTCCCCTGGGCCTCTGCATGTAGCCTGCCTCCACATCCCCTGGGCCTCAGCATGTAGCTGGCCTCCACCTCCCCTCGGGCCTCACATGTGCGGCCTCCCACCTACCTAAGGGCCCTCAACATCTAGCTGACCTCCACCTACCCTGGGCCTCCCATGTGCCTGCCTCCCCCTCCCTCTGGGCCTCACATGTAGCTGCCCTCCACCTCCCTGGGCCTCACCATGTAGCCTGCCTCCACCTCCCCTGGGCCTCACCATGTAGCCTGCCTCCACCTCCCCTCTGGGCCTCACCATCTAGCCTGCCTCCACCTCCCCTGGGCCTCACTATATAGCCTGCCTCCACCTCCCCTGGGCCGCACTATATAGCTGCTCCCCATCCCCCTGGGCCTTACCTGCGCATCTACTCAGCCGTCTGCTCCTGTGGGTCCTCCCTTATTTGCAGACCCTATTAGTTGGCAAGTAAAGATTATGTGTCAAAAACCATTGTGCACAACTACACATGTTGAGGCCCAGATCTATTTCCACTGGGATGCATTAAACTAGGCTGCATAACTGCTGTGCATCTCCCAGGCATGCAGGGCCAGTCTGGTGGGATTCCCGGTTCTGGACTGCTGTGGTCTACCTAATGGGGGCCTATTTATCAGCCTGCTTTATGTAACTACCTACCTAATCCGGGGGCTTATTCTTACCTACCTGCATAATTACCTACCAGAAAGGGGGTCTACTTTTTATGAATTTAGGAGTGTACCTATGTCCTGTATGAAGGGTTAACCTACCTATTATATAAGGAAGCAAAAAATAACTAAGACTGTGTACAGAAGTGGGAGCCCCAGAGCTGTCTGTGGGAACTTTTACTGTTAGGGCAAAAGGGGTCATATATAAACATTGAGGTGCTATGTTGGGGAGGTTTGTTACACAGGTGGGGCAGAAGTAACGAGGTGCTGGAAAAGTGAGTTGGCATCTATGCGTAACTCGTCTCTGCAGAATTTACCACACAAACATCTTAGACAAGTCTCCCGCTTCTCTTTTTTTTTTTTTTTTTTTGGCGGGACTCTCCCGCAAATGGAGGGTCTGGTCCCGCCCCCCGAAGAGTCAGCAAAATCTCTCACCGGGCAGCGCACACAGGACGGTCCATGCTCATAAGTATGACTGATCTTGCGGCTGGTGGAGGATCAGAGGGCTCCTGACAGCACAATCATTGAAGAGCAGCAAGGAGAATTACATATTACTGCCGCCAGGTCAGCCCTTATTCTATAGCACGGTATGTCCCAGACGCAGCTCACACTGTCGGAGCAGTACCGGACGCTGCGGAGATGCTTTCTGAAAGTGTGTCTGACGCTGCACCTCCCAGGTGTGGTGCTGCTGACGGACAGTGTGAGCTGGTCCAATATATCTGGCCTGTCATTGTAAATGTGTATCTCGGCCACTTGCACTCACCCTCATTCCATCCCTTCCCCCTCCCTCACTCCTCCTCACCGAGCAGCGATGAGAGGATGAGAGCGTTTCTCCCTGTCTGTGTTCCTGCGTCTCTTCTCGTCGTCGTCGGGCTCTTTGCTCCTGAGTCACGGTGGAGTGACATCTGAGCGCCGGCCGCAGCCCCGTCCCAGCAGCCTTTGTTTGCACGCCCCAGCCTACCTTGTAGTGGGGACAGCTACCTTGCTAGTGGGGACAGCTCCCTGGCTTAAGAAGCACTACCTGGCTAAAAGGGGGGTCAGCTACTTGGGCTATAAGAAGCACTACCTGGCCTATAAGGGGACAGTCCCTGGCTATAAGAAGCACTACCTGGCTAAAATGGGACAGCTCCCTGGCTATAAGAAGCACTACCTGCTATAAAAAGCATTTACCTGGCTAAAAGGGGGTCAGCTATCTGGCTATAAGAAGCACTGCCTGGTATAAGGGGACAGCTACCTGCTATAAGAAGCACTACCGGGCTATAAGGGGGTCAGCTAACCTGGCTATAAGAAGCACTACCTGGCTTTTAAGGGTCAGCTACCTGGCTAAAAAGGGGGACAGCTACCTGGCTATAAGAAGCACTCCCTGGCTTTAAGGCACAGTACCTGGCTATAAGGGGTCAGCTACCTCGCTAGTGGGGACAGTTACCTGGCTATAAGAAGCACTACCGGGCCCTAAAAGGGGACATCTCCTGGCTATAAGAAGCACTCCTGGCTATACGGGGACAGCTCGGGGGCTATAAGAAGCACTACCTGGCTAGTGGGGACAGCTCCCTGGCTATAAGAAGCACTACCTGTCTATAAGGGACAGCCCCCTGGCTATAAGAAGCATACCTGGCTAGTGGGGACAGCTACCTGGCTATAAGAAGCCACACCTGGCTAGTGGGGACAGCAAACCTGGCTATAAGAAAGCACTACCTGGCTAGTGGGGAAAAACTATTTGGCTACTGGGGGCACTGCCTGGCTACTGGGGCACTTGCCAGGCTATTAGGGCAGCGACCTCGCTAGAAGGTGGCAGAACCTGACTACAGGAGGCTATACCAGGCTACAGGGTTCAAATAGGGCACTGAGATATCTACTTATTGGGGCACAGTTTGACGGTATCCCTCAGCTCTCCTGGATGCTGAATAGACCATGCAACAGTCCAGGAAAGCTGGGTGACGCCAAAACCCTAATCTAGTTTTCTTCCAGAACCGTTACACATTTATCTGGAGTGGGGTGTGGCTTTTTAGAAGGGGGCATGGCTTTCGGCAGCAAGATGGGTGTGGTCATGCAAATTTTGGGGGCGGCGTACTATGTGCGCCGCCACCTTCAAATCTCCTGCTTTCTCACTTTCAAAAGTTGGCATGTATGGAGTTACGGCTGGAGAAGTCGTCATGGTGTTTTGGGCCAGATGAAGAAGAAAAGGCAAAGAAAGTGACTCTCAACAGATAAGACGTCTCCTGTGAGTCCCTGATGTCAGGGGTTATTTTGCTTCTGTTGGATCAGTGCTGTATTCATTGTAATGTGATGGTGGCCACTGGTGATTTCACCACTACGTAGCAGTATTGTAAGTTATATCAGCGCTTGAATAGTGTCAGCATACACTTGTTGTAAAAACAACTGTACGCTTTTCCCTAACCCTGTGAGCTTCTGTGCATCAATTATACTTTCTTTCTGATGTTTATAGTGGTGTTTATTATAGCGGAGTGGCGGATATTGTATGTTGGCTTGTGGCAGGTATTGTATGTGGACTGGTGGGTGTTTTGTGCCAGGGCTGCTTTTTGGTCCCAGTCCGGCCCTGATTATACTGCTACCAAATAAATCCCACTGTATCAAGACTAAGATTACCAATAAAACTACTACATAAGGACCCGATTATATTGCCAGAACACGACCACAAATTTCCAGCACATAGTGACTGAATAATACACCTATACTATTACTGAATAAAGATCAGTATACAAAGACCAATATTATCGCCCCACAGTGACCATATAGTGGTAGATACCAGTGTACACAGGCTCAGCAGCCTGTATAGTACTGCCATATAATGATCATATAGTGGTAAATTCCCCAAACTAATTCAGATACCCAAATTAAAACACCTGAACCCCACCACTTCCTGCAATATAACACAGACTGCAGACTCCGGCCTGCCCAGGTGCAGCTACCGCAGTATAATGCAGACCTTCCAGCCCACCCAATGTTGTCCAGACACACCCCAAGGCCCAGCCCCCCAATACAATACAGGCCACCAGGTGCTGCCCACCCCCCCTCACCAATGTAATACAGATCACAGGTGCAGCCTCCCAAGAAACAGTCCCCTTAATATAATACAGATGCCCAGACATAACCCCCACCAACACATTACAGCCCCCCAGACACAGTCCCCCCAATATTATACAGGACCCCCAAGACACAGCCCCCCAAATATAATGCAGATACCGACACAGTCCCCAACTATAACACAGCCCCCAAAGACAGAGCACCTCCTAATATAATGCAGGCCCACCCTGACACAGCCTACACCTAATATACTGCAGTCCCCACCCCTCAGACAAAGTCCCCCAATATAATACAACCCCCCAATACAATACAGGACCCACCAGACACCCTCCAATATAATACAAGACCCTTCAGAAACAGCCTCCCAATATAATACAGGACCTCCCAGACACAGCCTCCCAATACAATACAGCCCCCTAATCAGGGGCATAACTAGAGAAGCCTGGGCCCCATAGCAAACTTTTGGTCCCCCCCCCCCTCCCCGATCACAAACATTTACCTGGACCTCTCAAGTCATGCAGTTACTATAAACTACACGGAGTCATTACCTCACCATACATCTCACTATCATGCTGCTACCAATCAAATCCCACTATGCCAAGACCAATAAGGTCTTGTTCACACGACATTTTGTATCCTTTTTACGGATCCGTTTTTGAGGAGTGAATACTACATCTGTAAAGCGGATCCGAAAAACTCAGGAGTTGATACTTTATTTGGATCCGTATTGTATGCTTTACTTGCATTTTAAGGATCCGCTCTACGGATGACAGAGAGAGAGTCTCTCTCTCTCTCTGTCCCCCTGTCTCCCTCTCCCAGCGCATCACACTGCCTTAAAGTATTACCTACCACCCATCCTGGTGAAATTTCATTACACATGGAGTAAAAAGCAATGTGATTTATTACACCAGACCACTTCCTTCCATTATTCTGGGGTTCAGTTATGATGTGACTAACCAAGCAACCACTTGAATTCGAAGGGTAGGGGTGCTGTGGATGGTTCTAGCCCCCGCCCCCCAAGAAACAGCCATGTTACACTGCAGGGGTTTTTTATATGTCCAGTGGCTTTTAAAGAGCAAAGGTCCTGTGACATATAACAGTAACACCACAGATAAGGAGGAGCCAGAAATTCATCTCCCTGGGCAGCCCATTCATCTCCCTGGACAGCCCATTCATCTCCTCGATCTCTGCAGCACTTCACCTCCCATCCATCCATCCCCCTGCAGCACTTCACCTCCCATCCATCCATCCACCCATCCATCCTCCTGCAGCACTTCACCTCCCTCCCATCCATTCATCCATCCCCCTGCAGAACTTCCACCTCACCTCCCATCCATCCATCCCCCTGCAGCACTTCACCTCCCATCTATCCCCCTGCAGCACTTCAACTCCCTCCCATTCATTCATCCATCCATCCCCCTGCAGCACTTCACCACCCATCCATCCATCCCCCTGCAGCACTTCACCTCACCTCCCATCCATCCCCCTGCAGCACTTCCCCTCACCTCCCATCCATCCATCCCCCTGCAGCACTTCACCTCCCATCCATCCATCCCCCTGCAGCACTTCAACTCCCTCCCATCCATTCATCCATCCCCCTGCAGCACTTCACCTCCCATCCATCCATCCATCCCCCTGCAGAACTTCCACCTCACCTCCCATCCATCCATCCATCCATCCCCCTGCAGCACTTCACCTCCCATCCATCCATCCCCCTGCAGCACTTCACCTCCCATCCATCCATCCCCCCTGCAGCACTTCACCTCCCATCCATCCATCCCCCTGCAGCACTTCACCTCCCATCCAAACCATCCCCCTTCAGCACTTCCCTACCCATACATCCATCCCCCTTCAGCACTTCTTATCACCTCACGTCCATCCCCCTGCAGCACTTCACCTCCCTCCCATCCATCCATCCCACTGCAGCACTTCACCTCACCTCCCATCCATCCATCCCCCTGCAGCACTTCACCTCCCATCCATCCATCCATCCCCCTGCAGCACTTCACCTACCATCCATCCATCCCCCTGCAGCACTTCACCTCCCATCCATCCATCCATCCATCCCCCTGCAGCACTTCACTTCCCATCCATCCATCCATCCATCCATGCCCCTGCAGCACTTCCCATCCATCCATCCCCCTGCAGCACTTCACCTCCCAACCATCCATCCCCCTGCAGCACTTCACCTCCCCATCCATCCATCCCCCTGCAGCACTTCACTTCACCTCCCATCCATCCATCCCCCTGCAGCACTTCACCTCCATCCATCCATCCCCCTGCAGCACTTCACTTCACCTCCCATCCATCCATCCCCCTGCAGCAATTCACCTCCCTCCCATCCATCCCCATGCAGCACTTCACCTCACCTCCGATGCCGGCCGCAGCTCACCGCCGATGAACCGACCGCCCGCCACACTCCGCCGATGCCCGGTCAGGCCGCCGCTCACCGCCGATGCCCCGTCCGGCCGCCGCTCTCCGCCGATGCCCCGTCCGCCGGCCCCGCTCACCGCCGATGCCCCGTCCGGCCGCCGCCAACTCCGATGCCCCGTCCGGCCGCCGCTCACCGGCGATGCCCGGTCCGGCCGCCGCTCACAGCCGATGCCCCGTCCGGCCGCCGCTCACCGCCGATGCCCCGTCCGGCCGCCGCTCACCGCCGATGCCCCCGCCCGGGCCGCCGCGCACCCGCCGATGCCCCGTCCGGCCGCCGCTCACCGCCGATGCCCGTCCGGCCGCCGCTCACCGACGAGGCCCCGTCCGGCCGCCGCTCACCGCCGATGCCCCGTCCGGCCACCGATCACCGCCGATGCCCCGTCCGGCCACCCACTGCGCTTTTCGCATCCACTTTCAGAAAGCAAAGCGCCGCCGATACGTGCCCAGAGGGTGGAGCACTTTTGGACAGGTGCCAAAAGCGGTATTCATTATCTCCTATGGGCTTTCACTTGCGTAAAACGCAATAAGAATTGACATGTCAATTCTTAAAGTGGAACCGAAAAGTGCAGTGCAGAAGAGTCCTCAAAGGCGCAATTGAACTCAATGTTGATCACACTGACAATTGTTAGATCCGTTTTGCGGATCCGTTAAACGGATCACAAAAACGTCGTGTGATCAAGCCCTAACGCTACTACATAGGAATCTGATTATACCGCCAGAACACGACCACAGATTACCACCAAATAGTAACTGAATAATAACCGTATACTATTACTGAATAAAGATCAATATTCACACCATAGGTAGGTAGGTAGATGCTAGGTAGGTAGGCAGTAGTTAGGCCCCAGGTAGGTAGGTATGCAGTAGGTGGACCCAGGTAGCTAGGCTATAGGTGGGGCACACATAGGTAGATAATTAGGCTATAGGGGACCCCAAATAGGCAGGCAGGCTTTAGGTAGACAGACAGGGTTTAGGTAGCTATAGGGAGCCATACAGGTAGACAGGGGTTAGGTGGGCTATAGGGGCCATATGTGTAGGTAGGCAGGGTTTAGGTAACTATAGGGACCCCATATAAGTAGACAGGCAGGATTAGGGGGGCTATATAGGCAGGCTTAGGGGGGTATATAGGCAGGCTTAGGGGGGTATATAGGCAGGCTTGGGGGGGTACATAGGCAGGCTTAGGGGGGCTACATAGGCAGGCTTGGGGGGCTACATAGGCAGGCTTAGGGGGGCTATATAGGCAGGCTTAGAGGGGTATATAGGCAGGCTTGGGGGGTACATAGGCAGGCTTAGGGGGGGTACATAGGCAGGCTTAGGGGGGTATATAGGTAGGCTTATGGGGGGTACATAGGCATGCTTATGGGGGGTACATAGGCAGGCGGGTGAAATAATAAATAGTTTACTTACCTCGGTCCACGCTCCCTCGATGTGCTGTGCTCCAGCCTCTGTGCTCAGCCCGGGCGATGTGGTGAAGTGACGTTACCGCGCCGACCATGTGATCACTGAGAGCCGGCAGGGGAAGTAGCAGAGCGGAGCGTCGGCGGCGCTCCGCTCTGCTACCACCGGGCAGCGCTGCCTTTAAACACTCGGGCCGGCGGGCACAGGAGCGGCATTACCGGGGCAGCAGAAGTGGTAGCAGCTGCCCAGGGCCCCGGGGCAGCTGTTACGTCTGCTACCCCGGTAGTTACGCCGCTGCCCCTAATATAATACAGGACCCGACGGATGTATTATATTGGGAGTTATATCTATCAGTAAAATACAGAATACACCTAGGCACAGTCCCCGATATAATACAGATCTTCCTATACACAGCCATGCAATAAAATACTGCCCCATCAAGACACAGCACCCTCCTTATATAATATAGATCCCCCCAGACACAGCCTCCAATATAATACAGCCCCCCAAGACACAGCCCCCTCCTTATATAATATAGACCCCCTTAGACACAGCCCCCTATTTAATACAGCCTCCAAGACATAGAGTTGACCACAGTGTTAACCCTTTAACCCCTTATGCCCCAGGCCTGAAAAGTAGTTAATGACCAGAACATTTTTTTAGTTTTGCCTCCTTGCGTTTCAACAGTTGTAATTTTTTATTTTTCAATGACGCAGTTGTATGAGGCCTCGTTTTATTCGAGACAAGTTGTAAAAATTTTGGGGGAAAAAGTTTAAAATTTTCTTTTTAAATAATTGGCCCGAATTTTTTTAAAATTTTTAAAAATTTTAAAATTTTTTTTTTTTTTTTTCTCCACATTTCACACTTTAAAAACAGTTTTTTCACCCCGACCCTAAAAACCTGGGAGAATTAATCAAAAATGTGTGGGTTTTTTTTTGGTGTTTTTTTTATGGCAATAATTTTTTAAATTAAAAGTTTTTTTTTTTAATTTATTGTTTTTTATTCTTTTTTTTTCTTTTGTTTTTTTGTTTTTTTTCTTTTTTTTTTTTTTTTTTTAAAACCCATGAAGGGAAACCTTTTTTTTTAAATTTCTTTTTTTTTTTTCATTAGTAATTATTAGCAATTTCATTTATGCAAATACATTTAATATGTGTCCCGTGGAACAAGCCATGACCAGGACAGACGTGTGCGTCCTGATCACTGCTGTGTCAGACGACCCCCCCGGGGAAACTCTAGGTCCCCAGGGCTACGTGCAGCGTTCCCCGGGCTTGTTGGTCACCGGGTTTCCGATCCCCCGCAGAGCGGGGAAACCCTTTGATTGGGCTGGGGTGACGACCCCGCAATAAAAGGGTTTTAAAGCACCGGGGTGCGGGGGTTCCCCCCCCTTCCCCGGCTCCCAAGCTGTGCGGGGTCAGGGCTCTTTTACAGTCCGATCCCAGCGCTGCTGGGGTGCCGGGAACCCAAACTGTGTCTGCAGCGACGCGAAAGATTTGCTGCATGAAAAAATGCCCCCGCACCACCGACGTCAAAAATAGGTGGGGGTCATTGGGGGGTTTCCCCACCTGGGGGTTTTGGGTAAGTCCGGTGGGGGTTAAGGGTTGTGTAGCAATGTACCCGCAAAAAAAGCCGACGGGTGTTAGCCGTATGCAGCTAAAACCCGGGGGTTCAGCCTGGAGGGGGGGAAGGCCTCCTGCGTTTTTAAAAACCCCATAACCCTGGGGAAAAAGTGGTCTGGGTAAAATGAAGCTCACCTTTTTCACTTGGGGGGAGACCGTGGCGAATTTGCGGGGTTCTGATCGGTGAATATGGCAGCTGGAAGCCTTGTGAGCTGCCATGTTTTTGATTTCCCCACTTCTGGCCCCAGGCAGAAAGTGGGAATACCACCATCTTGGAACACCCTATACATTGTCTATACAATGCATTAGGTTGTATAAATGATTCGACCCCTAGTGGTTGAAAACAGAACCTAGGGAGTACCATCAGGGAGACTCACGTTTAAAGTGTAAAAAAAAGTTCAAATCACTCCCCTTTGCTATTTTACAAATAAAACAAATAAAGTAATACAAAAAGTTACACATATTTTGTATCTCCGTGTCAAAAGTGGCTGATTTATTGAAATAAATATAACAATCTTTGATTTATCCCATATGCTGAATTGCCGTAAGAAAAAAAAAAATCCAAACGCCAAAATTGCGTTTTTTTTTGATCCATTTAATGTCCGCTAACAATTGGAATAAACTGAATAAAAAAAAGTCACATGTATTCCAAACTGGTAGCAATGAAAAGTACACTTTAATCTGCAAAAAATGCTCCGCCGCTCACGTCAGGTTCAAATAGGTGTTAGAACGTCAAAGAAAGTGTATAGAATGTTTTTGGAATTTTTTGTGCATGGTATCAAAAACAATAGCGGGGATATAACATACATGTTTGGTATTGTTGGATGCATATCAATCTGTAGAATATAGATAATACATCACTTTTACCAAAGATTGAATGCCGTTAAAGGAAAACACCAGCAAACATGGCGCAAGTATGTTTTTGTTTTTCACATTTTGGCCCCAGCATTAGAATTTTTTGCGGTTTCCCAGTGTATTCTATGGTAACATAAATAACACCATTAGAAAGTACGTCTTGTCCCACAAAATAAAAGCCCTCATATGTCTATGTAGGTGTAAAAAAAACTTCATTTTTTTCCTCCTTGCCTTCCAGAAGCAATAATGAGTCAATTTTTTTTCCTTTGGAGGGAATAAGGGGTTAAATAACCATACCACCATAAAGTGATAAGAGAATACCAAAAAGTAACTGAAAAATAGAAGCAAAACAGTGATCACATACTACTTTCAGATGGGTTGCCTCTACAGAGTATCATTATACTACAGACCGGATTAGTGAATACGGTAATGATGAGATGCAATTAAGGGCCTAATGAACAACAATTAAATCTATTGTCTAGCAGGTAATATCTTTCTAACTTGAAGTCACTTGCTTTCTCAATCTTTTCCATCCAGCCCAGATGATCATTAAAAATTCTTTCAGCTACAACTTTCCACTGCTAAGTCTGCTGACCAGGGATTTTTGGTCCTCAGTCAACACTCCGACCCTAAGTAGTAACAAAAGCTGCCTATCCTGCTACTCACTTTTAACCCTTAAGGACCCGAGCATTTTTTTTGGGTTTGTGTGACACGTCCGTTTTTCCCTCCTGTTCTTTTGAAAGCCATATTCTTTATTTTTCCACCTATATAGACACATGAGGGCATTTTTTTATTTTGCGGGACAAGATGTACTTTTCTAATGTTGTTATTCACTATACTTATGAATATAATGGGAGGGAAACCGCAAAAAAGATTCTAAGTGGGTACAAATTGTGAAAAAAAAATGTATTTTTGCCAAGTGTTGCGGGGGTTTTGCTTTTACGGCGTTCAATCTATTCGGTAAATGTATATGTGTTATTCTGTATTCTTCAGTTGATACGCATCCGGCAATACCAAACATGAGAGGGTTTCGTTATGTTTTGGTTACCGTAAAAAAATTTCCAAACAGTTTTTTCTTTTTCTTGGAAATTTGCGCCACGGCGCCATTTTGTGCAACAATTTTAAAACTTTTTTGTTACTAAACCTACGGAAGTCAGTGAGGAGTGGCATTTTTTGCGGGCTGAAGTTGTGTGACTTTGTTATCGCTAGCAGTTTGGAATGCATGATCGACTTTTTTGATCTCATTTTTATTCATTTTTTGAGATGTGACGTTGTTAAAAGACACAAAACGCAATTTTGGCGTTTGGAATTTTTTTTTTTTCTTATACGGTGTTCAGCGTACGAGGATACATGATGTTATATTTTTATGAGATCTGACTTTTTTGGACGCGGCGATACCAAATATGTGTTAAATTTTTTATTATTTAATGGATTTTGATTTGTAAAATGGGGAAAGGGGAAAGAGGGTGATTTGAACTTTTAATACTTTTTTTTTTTTGTAACTTTAATACTTTTTTTTTTTTTTTTACTGTAACATTGAAGGCCACTGTAGGTACTGTGACCAATCATTGGTGGCAAGCAGATGTGTTAATACAACCTAATGCCATTGCGATAGGGCATTGCAATGTAGGCGTGTTATACAAGATGGCGTAGATTTCCCCATTTCCTGTCTGCGGACGGAAGTGGGGGCCAAAACCGAGGTGCAGGGTAAGGAGCACGGGGCCTTCCCAAGGCTCCCCACCACAATGCCCGGTGATCGGATCGGCGCAGATAGTGCGCTTATGTCGATCACCGCACCGATCGCGGGTGGCGCTAGGGGCCACCGATTGGCGTTAATTCAGACGCCGCGGCCATCTTTGCCGTGGCGCCTGATGGGTAAAACAGCGCGTGAGTGACTTTTGATCACTATATTTACTATTTTGCCATTGGCAAACTTAAAAGTTACGTTTTAGTGTTTTATAGATTGAGAACTGATAGAGTTTATTATGTATAACACTAAACCTCTAGAAATTAGGTGTTTAAATAGTGTGTATAAACTCTCAATTTATCCCTTTCTACTTCTGAAGGAATAACTCCTTTTCTATTATCAAGTCTGGTGGAATACCACCTATTAACAGTAAATTACTGTATATATAAGGTTTTCCTAACTCCAGTAAGGGATCCCAAGCATCCTACAAGGTTTCCTTGTGATACCCTCTGCAGTGGGTGACACTTGTAGACAGAGGTGAGAAATCACAATTTAAATTGTCATGCCTGCCTCCCCAACATGTTTCGCCAGACTTAAGTTGCAGGGAGGGGGGGGGCGGGCTAACATTAGGGCACTGCCAGCTTTATATAAAATGAATATGTATATTAGTATAGAGGAGAAGTAGGTTTATGGCAAGAGACTAAGGCAAATAGTGTGTACAGTACAATGGTGTATATGTGATTCCCAGATGAATATGCATATTAGACATGGAGGAGAAGGGGTTTCATGGGAAGGTGATAAAAGCTGTGGGTAGTGATGCTGTGGAATGTAACACCTATTCTGCTTTAGTCGACGTTATAGGTGAGCCACGCAGACGCAATAATATGAGAGAAATTGGACGGAAGTCCATCACAGTCAGGGCAGATATCTGCATTGATACAGTACGCGGGTGCGGGCGGCATGGTAAGATAGGGCGCAAGCCCGCTATGGAGCTGGTGAACTTGTCTGAGGAATGTTGTTTATGGGAGCATGGTGGCAGCGGCAGCAGCAGCACATAGTATCAGTGTGCGTGCAGGAGAGTGGAAGGGGGAGTGTTTTTGGATTCTCTGGTGGCTAATTGGTGAGCACCTGAATAGGTTGTGTACCTAACATGATATAAAAGGAAATGAGCTTAGACCACATGGGACCAGACCTCTAACCCCTGATGAAGCCAGTTTAGCTGGTGAAACATGTTCGGGAGGTCAGGCATGACATTTTAAATTGTGATTTCTCACCTCTGTCTACAAGTGTCACCCACTGCAGAGGGTATCACAAGGAAACCTTATATGTTTTATGTCCATTAGATTAGGGATGACTGCCCAAGTAGGATGCTTGGGATCCCTTACTGGAGTTAGTAAATTACTGTATATATAAGGTTTTCCTGTTGATAGGTGGTATTCCACTAGACTTGATAATAGAAAAGGAGTTATTCCTTCAGAAGTAGAAAGGGATAAATTGAGAGGTCAGTAATCAGGTTTTTAAATAGTGTGTATAGAGGTTAAGTGTTATACATAATAAAAGTTACGTTTTCGTGTTTTATAGATTGAGAACTGATTGAGGTTTGTGGATGAGACAAATAGCGCACTATATTTACTATTTTGCAATAGGCAAACTTAAACTCTGAGTAGGAGAAACACCTACTGGACTTTGGGATCTCATTTTCAAGACAATTTTATTTAGGCGCAATTTCAGGTTTGTGGACACCCTAAGGGTGCTAAAACTTAAAAAAACCCCCCAAAAAAGACCCCATTTTGGAAACTACCCCCCTTAAAAATATTTACAGGGTGTAATGGTATAACCCATGGTGTATCAAAAACTTTTAGCTTTAGGGTGGAAAATAAAAAAAATTTTTCCCAAAAATCTGCAATTTTAGCTGAAAAAAATTTAAAATTTTTAAAAGGGAACCGGGGAATAAAGCATCCCAACTTTTGTTCTGCAATTTCTTCCAAATTCGGGTGTACCCTACCGGAAAATACCTTTTTGCATCGCCACAATCTGAGAGACATAACTTTTTTACTTTTCTGTGTACAGAGATGTGTAGGAAAAAACATACAAAAAATAGTATGGGTGTCACTAATAGGTTGTTAGCCAGCATGGTGTACCACACGTATCTGTACTTATGGCACCCTTCTGTATCGCCTTATTATATGCAATTTATACCAGCAATCCCCCCCTCATGCAGTAGAGAGGGGGAGTGGTGTTTTTTTGGTATTTTTTGCTTTGGAAATCCCCCAGCATTAACTGGGGCTTTTTCTCATGTGGTGTGAAACGGTGTCAAGGGGGGTGTGCGTTTTTCATCTAATTCAGCATCCTCAAACTGGGGGGACCTCCAGTGTTGGGAAACTACAACTCCCAAATTTCCCACTGTTGTAGATTATATAAATGCATATGGGAGTTTAGTTTCCAACACTGAGGCCGAGTTTGAGGATTGATCTAAAAAGTTCCCCCCGCAGTGGGGTATGTGAGCTTTTTTCTCAAAAAAAGCTCACCTCTAAAAGTTTTTTCCGTTTAGCACAAAGGCCAGAGTTGCCAGCTTTGGAATCAGTTTAGTTTAGCCATTGAGCTGTGAACAGCCCCAAAAGGTTGGAGTGTTTTTTTGGAGTGTGTGGAGGCTTTTTTTTGCCGGATGAGTTGACGTTTTTTTTGGGATCATTTTTTTGGGGGGACAACCCCTTTTTATCGGTTTTAAACCGTTTTTTTGGAAGAAATCTGCAATCCCATAAGGGTTTTTTTAATTTTTAAAAGGGGCCACCGGGCAGTATACATGACAAATTTTTTTACTCTGGAATATAACATTATAATGTTGCCCGCAGGTTTTTTCTAAGGGCAAAGTTGTCAGACCATACCCTCGTTTTTTTGAAAAGGGGGAGTAGAGGCTGGTAGCGGGGCGGCTGTGGATTTAGGGCCATTTGCATAAAAGGGGGTGCAAGTTTTCTGGGGGTTAAAAAACTGAAGTGACCGTTTATAATGTATGAGCTGTCGTACTGCAAACTTTGGCGCAATAAGATTCAGCACGACACTTTTTAATGTGCCAAATATTTGGGGCACTCTGGGGGCGTGTCGCCCCACGTTCGTAAAATTAGACACATCCATGAACCCCCCCCCCCTTTATGCCAAACCTTATGCGCTATTGGTTAGAACAACCAACAAGTTAAAGGTGGTCTGCCTGAGCCAGACTTGTCGTATTGGCACTAGACAGGTTCATACATTCTGGTGCATTCTATGCTACCTTAAAGCTATTTAGAATTGGCCTGTCAGCGCCAAAGTTCATACATGTTGTCCATAGTATTTTTAGACTTTGCAAAGGCGTTTGACACTGCCCCTCATAAGCATTTATTGGATAAATGAAAATCTATTGGGTTAGAAATAACAGTGTGTAATTGGATTAAAAACTGGCTATCGGATCTAACTCAGAGAGTGGTGGTAAATGACTCCTACTCTGAGTGGTCCCCGGTTGTGAGTGGTGTCCCCCATGGCTCAGTATTGGGTCCTCTTTTATTCAATATATTTATTAATGATAAAGGGAAGGGGATTAATAGCACTGTTTCTATTTTTGCAGATGACTGCACTACACTACATAGATTGTTATCAATGGAAGATGCTCATAAATTGCAAGCAGACCTGGACACACTGAACCTCATTTGCCAAGTGGATGCCCAAACACTCAATGTGGATAAATGTAACATTCTGTCCTGGGGGGAGAAAAACTTGGAGAATCGCTTGTTGAGAAAGATCTGGGCGTTCTTATAAATCATAGATTACAGAACAGCATGCAGTGTCAATCAGCTGCCTCTAAGACAAGCAGGATATTGGCGTATATTTAAAGAGGCATAGACGTTTAAAGGAGTTAAAACCTAGTATAAGAGATTTTCTGATTACCCATCTTGAGGACCCCACATCCCCCCAGATTCAGTGGGAAACACTAAAATGTGTCCTGCGGGGAGTAGTCATTAAACACGGGGCGCAATTAAAAAGGAATCGGAAAAACTTGTATTTGCTTTCCTTAAAAACCCCTGGTATCTCAAAAGCTAACGGCCCGAATTGTCCAGGACAAACCCCAAAGCTTTGCTTCTCCGGGGTCATGGGGGGTATAAAAACCACCGGTTCATCAGAGGCGGGGGCGGTTTTGGTCAAAAAACCGTAATATGCCCGACCCGAAGAAAAAAGGTTTTTTTGCCCTCGATTTTTGATCGGGGGGGATAGATTACACTTAAACCCCATGAAAGGCAAAAAAAAATTGATTTTTTGGCTTTCTCAAACCTTTATATCTCCAGTCAACCCCGGGGACACCGCCCTGGGGGCCCCCAGGCCTTAAGGGTTTTAAAACATCCCTCCCCGCCCTCCCTCCGGTGGCCATAGCGTCCTTAGAGGAACTATTTACCAGGTAAACTAATCTGGCATTGGGTTTGGGCTTTTGCCTATGGGGAGGGGGGGAGGCTATACTGCCAAATTCACAAGGTTTTTAAACAAAAGAACTCTCTGCCCCGCGCCTACACACTTTCAATTCGGTCTCCTGGACCCCCCTTTTTGAACCTCATTTTTTAAAGGCTCATTTTGCAGTAAACCCCCAAAAAAGGGGAAGGGATACAACCCTGTGTCAGAGCTATCGGACTATTTCCTTAATCAACACGGACACCAAGTTGTTCGCTAAACTGATTGCCCTGTGCCTGAACCCCTTGTTGGGAAACAATACACATTGAACAAGTTGGATTTGTCCCTCTGAGGGAAGCGAGGGATAACACCTTGAAAACGTTCACTTTAGTGAATTACGATCACCACTCAAAAACTCTCTGTATGTTGCTTTCATTAGACGCAGAGAAGGCTGTTGACCGCATGGACTGGTCCTTTCTTTCGGGCATTCTTTCAGCTCTAGGCATAGGCCTGGCACTTCTATCTAAATACTCGCATTATATCGTTCCCCACAGGCCCAAAAAAAAAAAAATGGGTTCCTTTCCCCCCCTTTTTCCCTACATTATAGTCCAGGAGGGATGCCCCTATCCCCCCCCGGTTGTATGCACTGGGGAAAGGAAACTTATTGCAGGGTACACTTTGAGGGCCCCCTAACACGGAATTAAAATAAGCACAGTCCACATAAATCCTGCATTTGCGGGGGAACCCCCCTACGTACACCCCTGAGGCCCCCCCCTCTCTCTTTCCTTTGGTGCTCAGGTTTTTCCCGAATTTTTTGGGACCCTTTAGCAACCCCCAAAAATCAATGGGGCGACATGTATAACCGCCCCGTCGGGGGCGCACCTTTCCCTTTTCCCTTTCCGTTTTTATTCCCTGGGGGCCCCTAAACCTTGTGCCCCCCCTTTAAATTTTGGGGGGCCGGCACTTAGGGGCCGGGGGGCCCCCCTATAATCCCCCTATGCCCCCAAAATGGGGGTCCCGCCCTCGCCAGGTTTTTGGGGGGGCCCTGCTGGGCTTAGGGGGAGTCGGCGCTGCGCCCAAGATTTGCCGTCCAGGAGGTGGCCTTTCATGCGGGGAAAGTTCCCTGCGCCTCGCCGTGTGTGGGGCACATGCGGGGACATGGGGGGATGCGGGACATGGGGGGGGTTGGCGGGGCTGCGCCTCACCCCTGTATTCCCCCATGCGAGCAGGCTGGAGAAAGCGGAAAAAATTAAGACCGGCCGCCCCCCGAGATGAATTAAAAAATTCGCCTTTATAAAGGCGGAAAACATTCTCAGAAAAAGAGCTCAAAAACAAAATAAAAAATACATTAAAAAATTCACTTTCCAAAAAACGAACGGCCTACTCAAGAATTCGGATATTGGAAAATTGCCGGAAATACAGTAAATTCAAAATTTTGAAAGCTATTTATTGGTCGCGAAAACCGGCCCAAACAGAATAACGCAGTTAACCATTTAAAACCCCATGGGGGAAAATATTACCAAACAAATCAAAGGCGGACAGTTCAAAATACGAAAAATGAGAAAGAGCTGATTGGCTGAGCTAGCGGGGGGGCTTGGCTATCTCAGCCAATCAGAATAGGAGCGACAGGGACCCATTATAGCCTATGGAGAAGTTAGAACCAATCAAAATCAAAGGCGGGAAAGTTCAAAATACAGTAAAAATGCTGAAAAGAGCTGATAGACTGGGTTCGCCAAGCCCCCGCTAGCTCAGCCAATGGAGAGATGGGCGCAATGCAATCTCTGCGCTCAGTGCCATGCGGCATGGAGTATAATAAAAAAATAATTTTTATTAAGTGTAAAACATAATCCGATAAAGCGCTGAAACCTTCTCTAAAAATAAATCAGTTAAATCCCTAACAACGCGTTTGTCTTGATATTGCGCCATTCTCGATTTTTGGAAAGTGAATTTTTTTTAAAATATTTTTTATTTTTGATTTTGAGCTCTTTTTTGACAATGTTTTCCGCCTTTATAAAGGCGATTTTTTTGGAATCATACTCCATGCTGCACGGAGCGGAGCGCCGAGATTTCTCTTGCGATCTTCTGTATGCTTCCTCTCATGTTCCGTTCTTGCTTCACTTCGCTGCCGCCGGAGCATTTAGACCAAAATAAACTAGTTCTGACTGTCGGAGCTGCCGAGCGCTGCATTGCGCGGCGCTTTGGCGAGCCGCCATCGTACATGCCTCAGGGTTTTCGAGCGCGCCGTGTCCCGCCCCGGAATGCCTACACCGTGCCCACACCGCGCCCCTTGCCCGCCCCTTCATGCGGGAGGCAGCTGAAAGTGGCGAACGCTGCGCCTAACACTGCATCCCTGCGTCCGACAGGGGGATTGGGGCCGTGAGGCGCAGTTTACTCCTAAAAACAGGCGAAAAGCCCTTTCATACATCTCGCCCAATATGTCTAAAAGTGGGGCTTTGAACCTCACCCTGTCGCCTGAAGTGATTTCCCAGTTAAGGAACCATTACTCCTTCTCTTGGGCTTCCAGTTCTATCAAATGTTTGGGCGTCCACATTCCCTCAGATATTAAGAGAACTTATGAACTTAATTTTTCGCCCTTGTTCAATGCGATCCAGGGGGACCAAGCCAAGTGGGACGAAAAGGATTTCTCGTGGCTTGGCCACATCAATATCCTTAAAGTAAGCGTGGTAAGACGTTCATTTTATCTCTTTCAGGCGATCCCTATACTACTACCTAAATCCTTTTTGTGTTCCCTGCACAAACACATTATGCAATTTGTTTGGGCGCAAAAATATCCTAGAATATCTAAATCTATTATTATGAGACCAAAATCTGAAGAGGGCCTGTCCCTACTAAACTTCCAGACCTACTATCTAGCGGCAGTAGCGGTTAGAAGTTTAGACTGTTTTCATAACGCACATCACAAACTTTGGAATCCAATATGGAATCCAATATGTATGGTTGCCCAACAGCAGCCTTCCCTTGGCTACCACCAGTGATGCTGCCAAAATAAACCCTAACATCTATCCCCCTTATCACGCAAACCACCATACTCGTCCACAGATCATACCCCTCCTCTATGCACATCTTTAAGGCAGGAGGTCCCCTCACCTCACTCACGGGCAATCCAGGGTTACCAGAGACCTTGAGAGTAATGGGCTTTGGTACAGGCAGAGATCGAGGTTTTACTATAATGAAAGATGTACTTGTAGATGACGCCCTTAAATCTTACGCCGATCTGGTAGTTAGCTCAGGTATTGCGAACTTCTTTAGACTGCACTACTACCAGCTACTAAGAATTTGCTCCACTTACAGGACATCTATGACTCTGAACAGGGCTCCCACTATCTTCAAGACATGGTGTCTGCTACAAACACACAGCACACACCTCCTCTCAAAAATTCATGACCTCCTGATATAGACCAGTGTAGACCCACCCAGATTGACCTATCAATTGGCATGGAAAATGAGCTCTCAAGAAACCTTTCTAATGAGGACTACAGTAAAACATTTACTCTGGTTCACAAAATCTCTGTCTTAGTGAGAGCACAGGAATTTAACTGCAAAATCTTATCACGGTGCTACAGAGTCCCGACCCTGTTACATGCTCTGTATCCAACATATGCTGGCAATGTTAAAAAGAGTTGGGCACAATGACGCACATATGGTGGAAGTGTTCTTCCCTATAACTCTTTTGGCTTAAAGTAATCAACGCAATCCATCTGATCAGTGGAAAAAAATTAAATAACGACCCAGCCGCCCTACTTCTATTTGTAATTCAGCGCCCTATTTATTCTGTGAAGGGCCACTTAATTACCATACTGCTAAATGCAGCCAAAGCAGTCATCCCTAGGCTGTGGTGATCCACAACCAGTCCCTTGCTCACAGACTGGTTCAAAGAAGTGCACACAATTTGCAGATTGGAGGAGTTGGGGAGTGACTCACTAAATGAGACTGAGAACTTCCTTAGAACTTGGAGCGACTGGTTTACATTCTGCAACTCTGACTACTATCTCACACTCTAATAGATAGTTGCCTGCAATCTCCCTGAGACCTTACTATACATGCCTCTCCATAGTGAAACGTTGCTGGCGCCGACTGGCTTCCCCCTACCCAGTTCTGTTTTGTTCGTCTTGATCTTTATTATTGTGACCTCGAAGCCGAGGTTATTGTTGGCATTCTTGATTAGATGCCACTAGTATTAGCTAACAAGCCCAACAGACCATCGATGAGCTACCAGCATTACACTCTCTGGCACCGCGCCCGCTGTTAACCAGCGAAAAGCCACTGGAGAACTCTTAAGCTAGTGTTCTCTGTCAGTACCATTTGAAAGAGAGTGTGGACGTTCTAGTTGCTCTCTACACATCAGTGATTCTTATGCTATTATTATCATCAATATAATTTTTCAGACATATGATGTGCGTTTACATCTTCGCTGCCTATTAAGCCACACTTGATGTATATTATCTGTTTTAACATAGCCTAACAGTATGTTAAGGAATGTTCACATGGCTTATTGCCGACGTAATTGCGGGGACATATTTCGGCCCACAATTACGCCGGCTGCCGTGCAGCGGGGCGGGGGGCCGGCGGACAGTCATTATTCACGGCGCATACACTCCGTAAATAATTGACATGTCACTTTCTCCCCCCGCGGCGTATTCGCCGAGCGGGGAAGAGAGACAGAATCCATAGTTCTCTATGAGAACTGTGGATTACCGTAATGGCAGGGACGGATTTCAGCCGTACTGCAGCGCAAATACGGGGCCGGTTACGGTGAAATGGGTCCCCAAATTCACCCGTTGAACGAGCCCTCAAGTTCAGTTTTAATGCCATATTTATTTAAGTATAAAGACAATACAACAAAGAGGAAAGAGGCATGACTGGAGACAAGAAGTAATATTCCCGTGTAAAAAGCATTGGTGGGGAAATCCTTGGAAATTTTAATAAAATTTAAAGTTTGTGGCTGTAACATTTAAAAATGTGGGACAGTTCAAGGGGTACAAATACATTTACAATCCAACCTATATGGTTCCAGCCAAAGTACCCAATACAAAATTATACCACTTTTCTGGCCCCAACTAGGACTACAAAGAAGCCCTCGCACCCAAACCAGTCAGCCCATATACAATATCGGCCCCACCCTGTATCATAAAGAAAATCGCATCACGCAATAAAGCAAATTTTACTTTACCCCACATCACTATTCCCTTAAATAAGTAATCCATACAAAAGAAGCAGGAAAAGAAAAATGCAACATAAACACCATGAAATGAATAATATTTGTACCCTCAAATTTAAAAAGATACACACACTGTGCCCTCAAAATTAATTTATACACCTGTATTCTAGAGTGAATATCACTCCCCCTCCCCCTGATTATTTTACACATTACTAAAAAAATTTTCACCATTTTTTCCTTGAAATTACTTATATCGCAAACTAAATGCTTGAAATAAGCTTTACATCTTTCCGTGAAATTAATTATGCTTTACACTGTAATCTTGGTAAAAACGCATTTTAGGGATCCTCTAGACCACCGCAAGCATCTAAGTAGATCCCAATGTTCACCACTAGTGTTGAGCGATTACGTTGGCCATCGACATCGGTCGATGGTCGATAGTCGACCATATCGACAAGTAGTGATGTCGTAGTAGATTATGAGCATGACCATTAAAGTCATGGGAGAGCAACAACACCTTATTATTACCCCCAAAACGGGCTGGAGAAGCTGGAATTAACATCCAAAACAGTAAAATGGATAGTGTCACTTAGGAAACAACTTGGGAAATGAATTTTTGTGTTTTTTTTTTCTGTGCTTTTAAAACCTGTCTTGTACCACAGCTGACCCTTAAAATGCATCACCCCCAAATTAAAAAGTGCCAAAGCAGTATGATTTGAACCACATTTTACTTGAAAGGGGAAATTTAAATCCCTGTCCCGGAACGCAGCATGAGCCCCAAATGATGACCCCAGATTTAAAAGTGCCCAAAAAGGAGTTTTTAAACACCTTTTAGTTTCACTGGACATTGACCCAACCCGTCCTGGGCCACAGTAGCCCCCAAACCCGCATGACCCCCAATTTAAAAATTTCCAGAAAAAGGGGTCTTTCAACCACCATTTTGTTGAATGGCATTGACTATATCTGTCCTTACCGCAGAATACCATTAAAACCTTCTGCCCCCGATTAAAATGCGGAAATAGGGGTCTTTCACCATTTTTGTTTCAGGACCAAAAAGTCCCCGTCCTGGGGACGCTTGCCCTCCCTATGAGTGCGGACCAATTTAGCTTTACTTGGAAATCTGGTGTTAACGGCTCCTGTTCCACCCAGTGCCCTTTTTCTTGCATGTTCTTTTTCCCATTTTACTCAACAGCTGGAGGAAATTGTCTCTGTACTTTGTTCTTCCTGTCTGTGCTCCATACTCCCATGTCTCTGAATAACTACATCTGGCAAGTTTTCCTGTACCTCCCTGTACAATTCAGAGAATTTTTTTACCAGCTATTTTGTACATGCAAGTTTTTAGTAGTTTTTAATTCTAGAAAACACATTTAAAATAGATGGAATCCCACCATGTCTTTGTTTCTCTTTTTTTAATATAGTTATAAATTCCCTGAATTGAGCACAACCCATATAATACAATGGTTAAAGATCTTGCAAAACAAGTAATTTTGGCAATAGTGTCCCCATTAAACAGTGTCCTAACCAATTCCTGTTCTGACAGCAACCATCACCTATTATTAGTCCTTGAGCCACTCTTGACAATGTGAAGAACAAATGTCGTTTAGAAACAAAAATTTTTTTTATAATAGGACCAGTAATTATAGCTGCATTCAAGCAAAATTGGCCCACCAAAAATCAAAGCATGACCCTTGAGCCACTTTTTGGACAATTTGTTGAAGAACAAATTTCTGTTAGAAAACAAACATTTTTTTATAATAGGACCATAGTAAAGCTGTCAATTTCAAAGCAAAATGCCCCAAAAATTTCCAAAGCATGGACCCTTGGAGCCATCTTTGGACCAATTGTGAAGAAACAAAGTCTGTTAGAAACAACATTTTTTTTATAATAGGACCTTAGTATTGCTGCATTTCAAAGCAGCATGACCCAAAATAATTATAAAATGACTTCTCAGCCACTGTTAAAAATTGTGAGGGAGAAATTCCACTTAGAACCACATTTCTGTTCAAAGGACCATGGATTATTGCTTGTATCACACAGCAACAGACCCCAAAAAATTATCGAAATATACTTTCTCAGCCCACTATTAAAAATTGTGAGGAGAAATGGGCACTTAAAAGCCACATTTCTGTTCAAAGGACCATAATTATAGCTGTATCCACAGCAACATGACCTCAAAACATTGACAATGCGAAAACTTCTAAAGATAAAGTGAGTAAATGGAATACGTGTGTAATGAAACCTTGCTGGTCTTTTACTAAGTCCTCCTCACAGCAAACCACAAAATGAACTGTTGGGAAAAGAGAATAAAAATTGCAGTAAGAAATGGATCATCTAAAAAAAACATTTTTCAAAGAGGACCATTCTGTTTGAAGAAGAATGTGAAGTAAGACCGTGCAACCTAATCGTGACCTCGGCAATTGGGGCCAACAGACTACCCATCAGATAGATCCAGGCCTGATCGTGTTGAATGAAAGTCAAACGATCCACATTATGCTGTGGAAACCGGATGCGTTGTCTGTAATTACTCCTCCACTGTGCTGAAGGTCCGCTCCAGAATATACGCTGGCTGCTGGGCAGGACAACAACACCTTCAATGGCGTGGCTAGCAATCTCGGGCCATTCTGTCCATTTTGGATACCCAGAAGTCCTATTGGGTTCCAGAAAAAAAACAAAAACAACGGTGTTGAACGCAGATAGTCGTGCACCATGATCTACGCTGGTCTCTTGTGGATGTGTGCCCTGCATGGCATGCGTTGGTGAGGTGGTAAACTAAGATTGCCAGAGGTCACCCATTTAGACTTCTGCCACCCTTGCCTGCTGCTGCTGCAGCCCGCCGCTACGGGCTACTGCACTTGGCACTCTACTGCTGTCACGTCGCTGATGTTGTTCCACCGTGACATTTGGGGAACGTGAAGCAGACGCAACAGATGTCTCCAGTTGATCAATCAGCACTTTCCTTCCACCCACCCAAATAGAGAGTAAAATGCAGGAAATGGAGACCTTGCTGAGTTTTGTTTTGTACCGGGGATCCAGGAGGGTGGCCACCCAGTAACTGTTGTTCATTTTGATGGCCTTAATGCGAGGATCATGTTGGAGGAAATGGAGCATCCGAAGCATCATGTGAGAGATGAGCCTTGATTTCCCAAGCCTCTGGGTCGAGGGGCACTAGCAAATCTGATCTTCCTCATCTTTCCTCCTTCCGTCGCCTCAAATTCGGAGCCAACCTGCTTCCAAAGCAGGGAGCGTCGGTAACATCGGTGTCTAGGAATACCTCCTTCCTCCTCCTCCTTCTCCTCCCCTCCCGCTGCCTCCGCCACAACAGCCCCAGCTTCAACACAGTCCCTGACTTGCCTGAGATGATGCAACCCTGTGAGCTGATGCGCCACCTTGCACTAGCTCTGGACCCCGAACCACTGCCTAATGAAGACCGATTAATTGTGAAACTGTCGGCGCCTGTGGATTGTGACAGGAGAGAGCTCCGGTGTCCGCATCTGTGTCCGTTCTCCTCCGTCGCTGCGGGGACCTGTTAGTTCTGGAACGATCGTTTTGACACTCTGAAACAAGATCACCTACAATGCACATGGCTAGCGAGGGCCCATTGGAGCGCATTTTTTTATATTTTATTGTTGTTTTTTGTGTTGGGGGAGGTGTGGAATTCTCTGTTTTCTTCCATCTTTTGTATCTTCTTCAAAACTGTCAAATGTGCAGAGAGCTCTTTCACCTGCCTCCACTCTCGATGGCCGTCAACACCCCGAGTCCCGCACCGCTGCTTGTCAGGCCATGTGTCCACCTTTGTGGCAGCAAGCGCAATGCCATTAAACAGTACAATCGCTGGAGCAGGAGGGTGGAATTCCCTGTGTGTTGCCACTCAACATGATATCGGTTTGACGGAGAGCCGACTGACGCTGCAAAACGCAGCCAGTCGGGACGAAGCACAGGGTTGCGAACGCCGGAAGTCGAACATTAGACTTCGAGCCTTCCTCAGCAGGCATCCAGAACCGGGTAGCTCTTTAGAAATTTCTGGACGACAAGGTTCCATACATGTGGCCAGCAGAGGGATGTGCTCCCGCCTACCGATCTTAAGGTCGGCCACAGACTTTCGCCCTTATTGCACACCACCTTGCCTGCAACAATGTTTCCATTGGCACCCCACCAGACGCTCCGGTCTCCTTGCGGAGAGCCGTTCCACAGCACCTGACCTGTGAGGGGACGGTCTCCAAGACAGATTAATTGTCAACACAGCCTGGTTTCTCTGGGCACGTGATTTGCACCAGAGGACCTTGTGGGGAAAGAACCCTGCACCATCCCTGCGGTTTGAAGAGCGTGCCCGAGCCTGAGAGCCAACCGTCACCCCCCCAGAGACTGTGACAGCTTCACTGTTGAGCTGGTGGATGAGATACTAGCGGCCTTGGCCGTGCTTACTA
Organism: Phyllomedusa bahiana; assembly: GCA_025379985.1. Taxonomy (NCBI): domain Eukaryota; kingdom Metazoa; phylum Chordata; class Amphibia; order Anura; family Hylidae; genus Phyllomedusa; species Phyllomedusa bahiana. The sequence goes on from JAODAL010001165.1 coordinate 211,890, forward strand.
GTCCATGTGTCGTGGTCAGATGGACTTTTCCTCCGGCCACAGATGCAGATAACGCGCTTGAAATTTTAGATGACACGTGGCGGGCCGGGCGGGGCGCTTTTCTGGCAAAAAAAATGCCTCTCGGCTCTGGTTTTGGGGGCGGGGAAAGGGGCCGACTGGGGGAAACCCCTCTGTGTCCACCAGACAAAAAGGCAACTTTTCCAGGCCAAAAGCTGGCAACCCGACTTCAGTTTTTGGCTTTGGGATGGTTTGGGTTAAAGTTTTCTTCGCTCCCAAACCTGAAGACAAAAGGGCTGCTGCTAACTGCCGCTGTACCGTGCAGGTTGTCAACAGCGGAGGAGAAGGGTGGGATGGGTCTCTGGGGTGCTGGGGGTACTTGGGGCGACGTGGAGGCTGAAGGGGAGGCTGATCCTAACATGACTCGAAGACATGGGCGCTGGGAAGGCTTGGGTGGCGGGGGAAAGGGCGGAGACAGAGGGGGGGCAGGGGTTTGGGGGCCCCGGCGCGTCGGGCCCTTTTTTTGGCCAAGGTTGCCTCCATTTAAACTCATGCTTCGCTGCAGTAAACAAGACAGTTGGGGTTTTAACCCACCTAAGTTCTTCCCTCACTTATGCGTTTACGGCAAAGGGGGCAATACATCACGGGGTAATAGAGGCTTCTCAAAAAAGGGCCCCAGGTTAAAGGGGTCCTGGACCTTTTTTGACGGCGATAAGCGAGGAGGGGTTTGCGCTGACCGGGGCTGGCGGAATCTATCAGTGACTCCGACCGCCCTCTCCCTTTTTAGCGGGACCCTACTGACACAACCCCATCGCTCCCCCTCGTCCACGATAAGCGCTCAAAGCAAATTTTCGGGAAAAACCAATGGATCCCAAAGTTGTCATCATCATCATCAACCAGGGGACTTCGTTTTTGTTCTGCATCCAGGACTGCGGCTACAAGCAAGGGCACTCAAGGCGTTCCGACCCCCGGGGTTTTTTTCCGATTGACCGGCTTCTTATCCTCCTCTGATGGATCAGTAACTGGGCCTCAACAGACTAAAACATCCTTTTGATCTTTTTGGGGTGCTTCTTTTTACGATGCGTGATGCTGATGACGACATTTTTGGGGCCTGACGGGAGGACGAGAGGAAACGCTGATGAGGTTCATTTAAACCCCTGAAGGGCAATTGGGGACGCTGTTCGTTACGAATTTACAGGGCCCGACCCCGCATGACACCTGACGGGCCTGCAAAAGACGATCCGCGGCATGCGTGTTTCCCACACTGGAAAGGGGCACCCTTTTCTCGACCCCTCCCCATGTGCCACCCCCCCTCTTTTCTCGCTTTTCCACCTAATTTTGCTCCAGTTCAAAAAAAAAAAATTTAGAAGGGAGGAATATTTTTTTAAAGCCTCTTTTTAAAAGACGGGAAATCACAAATTTTCAAAACCCTCTAATCAAAACAACCTTGCTGGATTCAAATTTAACTGCAAGGTATCTATCAACAAATCTGGACTGGGCAAAAGTGCAAAAAATACGGATTTGTTATATATTCGTATAATACAAGTGTTACGGATGCAGGTAGTGGATCCGCTGGACCACCGCAAGCGGTGGTGTAAGCCGTACCAGGGAGCGGAATCTAAGTAGAGCCCGGTTTTCACCAGAGCCCGCCGAAAAGGGGAAATGGACTTGCTGCGGCGGAGAACTACCAGGTCGCCCCACTGGCGTGATTTGCTTGCGGCGGCAGCCAAGGCAGTGCGTGGTCCCAAATCGTGTGACGTAGTTCGTAGTCGGGGACGGGAGGAGGTCAGGACAGGCGGCGAAGGTTCGTGGTCAAGAACGGGTGCGTAATGGTTGGGAAACACGGTAGACAGGAAACGATACAGGAAACGCTTTCTCTAGAGGCTGTAAGGCACATAACCCGGGAAAAGGAAGTGCCGGGGCGGACACCTTATATAGGGTCAGCGGTCAGCAACAACCAATTACTGACGCGCTGGCCCTTTAAATTTCAGAGAAGTACCGCGCGCGCGCGAGGGGGCGCGGCCACGCCACGGAAAGCCGGCAGAGAGCCGTGAGGACACAGGAGCGCGGCAGGTAAGTGGTCGCACTCGGGGGGCGAGCACGCCCACGGCCCGACCTGCGGACCGCGGCGCTACTCGTCCCCGGGGCCGGGAGCACGGGCAGACACGGGTGCGCCCGCAGCCCGACCCCTGGCTGCGGGACCACCCGTGACAACAAGATATTTTTGGCACCTTTCAATTCCCCTGTGGTGACTATAAAATTGCTGGATTCAAATTTAAGTGCAAGGTGTATAAAATTGCTGGATTCAAATTTAAGTGCAAGGTGTCTATCAACAAATCTGGACTGGGCAAAAGTGCAAAAAACACGTATTTGTTATATATTCGTATAATACAAGATATTTTTGGCACCTTTCAATCCCCTGTGGTGACTATAAAATTGCTGGATTCAAATTTAAGTGCAAGGTGGATATAACAACAAAGGTGGAAGGGGCAAAATTGAAAAAGAACACCTATCTGAAATGTTACTGATAATAAAAGTGGAGTTTTGCACCTAACAAAGAACCTGCAGTTACTAGAAAAGATGTGTATCCTAATTATAAGTTCAGGCTGCCCAATATCCGGGAAATATTTCAATAGAAAACTGCTAATAATAAAGCTATTGCAGTGCAATGTCTACACTAAGTCTTGGTGAACTTTATCCAGTATTCTTTATAGAGCTTGTCTGTGTTCGCTCCCTCCCGTGACTTTACAGCGGTAGATGCTCCTTTAAAATTCTCTAGCTAACTACATAAAATCTTCCAATCTCTAATCTAACTAAATTGTACGGATCACAGCTAATAGTAGAGGTTTCTCTGTGAAGAAATAGAATAATTTCGCTGAGCTGTTTGGACATACGCAGAGCGCACGTCCTACTGCTATGAGACGCTGAGAAACACTGAGGCTGAACAGGAAGAACTGTTCTATGTAAAATGAGGTCGTGTGATTTTTCCAGCCAATCGCAACCATACACATCCCAGTCATGACGTCGCACACACATCTCACCCGCTCTATTCTGTAAGCTGATTTGCGGGCCGCCAGAATGACAGGAAGCGCCGAAAATGGTGCGATCTTAATAGATGATGCACAGATTTTAACCTAAATTATCGCATGATCTAAAAAATCTGATCACCATTAAAACTGTGCCGATTTCAACTTTGTCGATAATAATCGCTCAACACTATTCACCACAGCCCACAGCAAGGTAGATTGGGCTCGCTTTGGCGGGAGTCCTACCAGGTCGTTACCCCTGACGCGACTTGCTTGCGATGGTGACCGAGGTGCAGCAAGGTACCGAATTTTGAAATAAACTCGTAGTCAGGGGCAGACAAAAAAGTCAGAGCAGGCGGCAAAGGTTTGTCTTCAGAACACGTAACAACAGGTCAGGAACACGGCTCGACAGGAACACACTCTGGAATGCTTTCTCTATGGTACTATTACTATTAATAATCTTTATTTATATAGCGCCAACAATTTCCGCAGCACTTTACAATGTAGAGGGAATAAGCACAGACAAAAACAGACATTACAAAATGAAAGCTACTTACAGGTGAGACACAAGGTGTGAGGGCCCTGCTCGCAAGAGCTTACAATCTATGAGGATGCCTGGGGGAGACAAAGGGGGAGAAGTACTAAATTTACAATGGCCCAGCCATGTTTTATAAATATGCGGTGGTTTACATAAAAATTGGGTGAACCTGCCACCATGACTGTATATCTATATACAGATAAGTGCCTGTGAGTGCCCTAGTGTAGGGAATGACATAAATGTGTGTGATAGAAGGTGGAGGTTAGAAAATCGGGATCATGTAGGCTTGCCTAAGAAGTTTAATTTCGGGACACTCTTAAAACTGCGAAGGCTAGGATTGTGCCTGATGGTACGTGGTAGGATGTTCCAGAGAATGGTGCAGCACGTGCAAAATCTTGGGAAGATGGGCATGGGAGGTTCTGATGATTGAGGTCAGTAGTTTGATGTCCGTATCTGAGTAAAGAGAGCGGGTAGGGTGGGAGACAGAGATGAGGGAGGAGATGTATGGGGGTGCAGCGCTGTGGAGAGCTTTAGGGGTGAAAGTGATTAGTTTATGCTGTATTCTGTACGGGAAATGGCAACCCAAATGCAGGGGACTGACACAGGGTAGAGGCATTATTTATGGGCGGCTGGAAAGAAGACAAGCCTGGCTGCTGCATTCAGGACAGATTGGAGGGGGGAAAGATTGCAGAGGGGGAGACCGATAAGCAGGAGTTACAGTAGTCCAAGACGAGAAAGAATAAGGGGGTTTTGAGCTGTTTCCACAGTGAGAAAAGGATGGATTCTGGAGATGTTCTTGAGATGCAGGTGACAGGAGCGGGCAAGGGATTGGACATAGGGGGTGAAGGACAGATCAGAGTCTAGAATAACCCCAAGACAGCCCTGCTACCTAGGTGTTATGATAGTTCCACACACTGAGAGAGAAATAGCAGATGGGGGTTGGTTAGTAGATGGGGGAAAAACAAGAAGTACAGTTTTATTGAGGTTTAGTTGGAGATAGAGTGAGAGGACATGATGTCAAAGACAGCGGACAGGCAGTCACTGGTGTTTTGTAGCAGGGAAAGAGTGAGGTCTGGGGAAGAGGTGTATTATTGGGTGTCATCAGCGTAGAGATGATACTGCCAAATCTACTGATGGTTTGGCCAATGGGGACTATATAGATTGAGAAGAGGAGAGGACCAAGAACCGACCCCTGAAGGACCCCAACAGCAAGAGGGAGATGAGAAGAAGTAGCACCTGCAAATGAAACACTGAAGAAGGGGTCAGAGAGGTAGGAAGAGAACTAAGAGAGAGCGGTGTCCTGGAGGCCAATGGCACGGAGCATGCTGAGGAGAAGATGGTGATCAACAGTGTCAAGTGCTGCAGAGAGATCCAGCAGAACCAACAACAAGTATTTACCCTGAGATTTAGCAGTGTGGAGGTCATTAACTAGAGCAGTGTCTGTGGAGTGTAAAGTCTCTAAAGTGCAGAAACCTGATTGTAAAGGATCGAGAAGAGAATTATCAGAGAGATAGTGGATTAGGTGAGAGCAGACCAAGCATTCCAGGAGTTTAGAGATGAAGGGCAGGTTAGAGACTAGTCGGTAGTTGGCGGCGCAGGATGGGTCCAGAGTGGGCTTTTTTAGTAAAGGGGTTATAGTAGCTTGTTTGAAGGAGGATGGAATGATCCCAGTGGAGAGAGAGGTTGCAGATTGCAGTAAGGTGAGAGAGGACAGCTGGAGAGAGAGACTGGAAAAGGTGGGAGGGAATGGGGTCACTAGAGCAGGTGGTGGGGCAAGCAGACAAGAGAAGCCTGGATACGTCTTCTTCTGTTGTTGGGTCAAGGGCTGAGAGTAGCTAAGGACTGTAGGGAGGGAGAGGGGTATTACTTAAGGATTGAGATACAATGTTTTGCCGGTACTGTCAATTTTGTCTTTGAAGTGAGTGGCCAGGTCTTCAGCACAGAGGTCAGTGACCGAGGCCTGAGCTTTGGGCTTGAGGAGGGAGTGGAAGGTATCAAACAGGTGTTTTGGGTTGTTGTGTAAGGTTGAGGTAAGGGAGGTGAAATATTTTTGCTTGGGCAGTGTGCTGAGTATGAATTGGTAGTGGAGAAAGTCTGCAGGTAGCTTTGACTTTCTCCACAGACGCTCAGCACACCTGGAACAGCGCTGCAGATGGAGAGTCTGAGGCGTGTGCCAAGGCTGCGGGCGTCTGACTCTGGTGGTGCGGTGTGTGAGTGGTGCCAATATGTCCAGGGTGGTTGAGTTTCTTTGTAACATTTGACAGCCAGGTCAGGACAGGAGAAGGAGTAGATTGAGGGCAGTGAGGACTGTATGGTGTCTGTGAGTTCCTGGGTGTTAATGGAGCGGATATTTCTGAATGGATGAAGGGCTGGTGTGTTCAGAGAGGGCTGAGAATTATTGATAGTAAAAGAGATAAGGTTATGATCAAAGAGAGTATAAGGAGAATTAGTGAGGTTAGAAATTGATGTGAGACAACAGAAGACCAGATCAAGAGATTTCCCATCTTTGTGGGTGGGAGAGTCTGTAAACTGCGAGAGGCCAGGAGAAGAGGTTAGTGAAAGAAACTGAGAGGCAAAAGGAGACATGGGGTCATCAATGGGGATGTTGAAATCACCCATGATGACAGCTGGCATTTCAGATGAGAGGAAATAAGGGAGCCAGGCAGCGAAATGATCCAGAAACTGATGGGGAAAGCCGAGGGGGTCTGTACACAACCGCGACTCTGAAAGAAAACGTCCGGAAGAGTCTGAGGGTGTGGACCTCAAAGGAGGGGAAAGTGAGGGAGGGTGCGGCAGGAATGACCTGGTAAGTGCAGTGTGGAGAGAGAAGTACGCCAACTCCACCCACACCCCCAGACCTGAGAACAGGCCGGGTGGAGAAGTGTAGGCCGCCATAGGTGAGGGCAGCAAGGGAAGCGGTGTCAGAGCCAGCAGGTTGAGGGAATGAGAAGGCAACAAACTCAGTGGTGTTCATGACCTGTTTTTAACAGATCGGGCGTTCCACAGAGCACATTTAAAAGGGGCAGAAAAAGACGTACAGGGAATAGCAAGCAGGTTATCAGGGTTTCTATGGGAGGCAGTGGAGGAGGTGGGATGAGCAGTAAAAGAAGGAGGGTCGGGGTTAGAAGAGATGTCTCCTGCAGCGAGAAGCAGAAGAATGAAAAGCGACAGCAGATGCTTAAGTGATGTGTATGAGCGGCGATTGTGTGGCACTATGCAAGCTGGTGATTTGTGGTATGTTTTAAAAAAGGGGGAACAGTGTGAGGATGTATACATGGGGGGGGGAGGAGATAGGCGCTGATGTGGATAGAATTGTCAGTGAGTGAGATTGGTTGGTACAGTAGAAGGGAGATGGCTGCAAGGTAGATAGCAATAGTGAGCATGGTGAATAAGGTGTGGACTCTAACTAGCACTATAGATTCGGCAGGGAACCAGAGGAGGTGTTCCGGTTATATAGGGTCAGTACACGACATGCGGGCCGGGCGCCTTGTAACACTCTGAAATTAATTATAATATATACTTCACTCCTACAAATTAACTCTACCCCAGAAATAAATTATATCACACTCCCAAAATTAACTGTTTTACACACTGTGCCCTCCAAAATTATATTGCACACTGTCCTGAACATTGTTCACTATGTCAACACAATGAAATAAACATTATAAAAACAATTTAGGGCCAATTTTGACTCTCACAAATAGACCACTTCTCTTGCCCTGTCCTCAGGTATAGACTGCTGCTCTGGCCCCCTTCTCACACTTAGACTACTACTCTGGCCCCCTTCTCACACTTAGACTACTACTCTGGCCCCCTTCTCAAATATAGAACACTGCTCTGCCCCACTCCTCACATATATACCACTTCTCTGCCCTCCTCTTCACATATAAACTAACCTCCACCTCACCGCTTGCCTTGCTCCCATATCTCTGCACGTGTTGCCAGAGTCTAAGCTCCCTCTCCTCTGTGGTATAGAGAATTATACAGCCTACAGGACTTTTGGTGATATCACAGACACATGAGGGGTGAGGGGTGCCTGTTACACAGTAGGCATATTAAAACCTGTAATATCACATTTGACGTGTCTGTGATATCACCAAAAGTCCTGTAGACTATATAATTCCCTATACCATGGAAAAGTGGGAGCTTAGACTGTTGCAACAGGTGCAAGGATATGGGAGCAAGGGAATCAGTGGGGGGGTCAGTTTATATGTGAGGAGGAGGACAGAGTAGCGGTCTATATGTATGGAGGAGGATAGGGCAGTGGTCTATATTTGAGTGGGGCATAATGTGAAAAAAACATACTTGCGCCATGTTTGTGGCAACACCAAATATGTAGGGTTTACGTTATGTTATTGTATCATAAAAAAATTCAAACATTTTCTGCAATCTATAACTTTTTTTCACTTCCACCTATACACCTGGGTAAGGAACCATTTCTCGTTCATTTAGACGATTGCGTCTAATAGCTTAATCAGCACGGGATGGAGCTGGCTCCATTTCGTGCTTTAACTGCCAGGTGTGAGCTGCAATTAGCAGCCAACAACCGCCCACTGTGTAGCGAGATCATGGCGCGATCCCACTACAAAGCCCCTTACTGGCATCTTGACGTAGTTTTATGACCAGTCATTAAGGGGTTAACTTTACATTGACATGTCTTCCTTGGGATCCCAAATGTAATGTATTAATTTTGTGTTCCCTACAATTTGAAAGCTATTCTTTGTAGCGAGACAACCCCTTTAAGACCAGAATACGAAGGCACATTTCTGACATAAATAAAATTTCTACCACCAAAATATCAGCAGTTTGCGGATAAGCACTGTGGCAGTCTCAGTACATTCATTTGCAACGGAGTAGAAACTGTACACAGACCTCCTAGGGGGGGCGGGCGATATGAGAAAGAAAGTCATGTCTCGGGAGGCGTGGTGGATATTACGTTTAAACACCAGGTCTCCAGCAGGTCTGTATAAGAGACATGACATAATGTTTCATTATTAATCATTTGAAATAACTATTTAGTTTTATTAAGAGACAGTTATATTTGTTATTTGATACTTGGTAATATGTTTTGAAATGTATGCATGGTGCAATAGAAATTATTTAGATGTATGTGGTCACATGATATTTAAATCACTCACCTGATGCACATGTCATGTCATGAGTAAGGGAGTATTCCTCCTGAAATGCGTAGACCTGTTATTCACCAAGATGTCGTTTGCCTAACAGGCTTTTTATCTTTTTTGGACAAAATAAAGCTGCAAGGTTTTATCTAACTTATTTCACAAAGAAGTTGCTGGATTCTTCATACATTTTTGCATCAAATCTTTGGAAACATGGCCTTGGAGTTTCCCTTTTCCGTGCAACACCAACATAATGCACAGGTGAGCTGAAGAACCTTTTTCTTTTTGCACAATATAATTAAAGGGATTGTCTGATGAAGAAAACCCCTGTTCATAAGCCCTATCCCTCTCTATGGGCCACATGTATGAAAACTGTTTAGGCCTAAAACTTGCTTTTGTGCTCATAGTAACTTATGGGCAAAAAAGTGAGTTTTAGACCTAAACAGTTTTCATACATGTGGCTCTATGAGTCAGAATAGAGTCACTGTGAAAAAACGGACTTAAGCCATCCTTTTATGACATGGATAACCATTCATCCAAATGCCTGGCTGGGACGGGCTTCCCATGACAAAATCAACTGTTTTCTGAGGATAAGGGGTACAGGACCCAGGACAAACATCTAATCTTTTCATTAGCTAAATTTTGGAAGTTATTGTCTCTTATGAGACCTCCCCTTTAAGAAACAACGCAAAATAAGAATCCAGTGTGGTCACCAGGGCAGTATAGGTGGTATTTCTATACCTCCCAACTGTCCCGATTTTGCCGGGACAGTCCCGATTTGGGAACGGTGTCCCGCAATGGCAGGGAAGAGTCCTGATTTTTCGATATGTCGCAGGGATCCAAGGCATATGCCCTGAATCCTTGAGACTGTGCTGTGCAGTTCACTGTTTGCACGTCCCGCAGACGCGCAAACAGTGTCCGCAGTTACTGGCTGCCTGTCAGGGAATCTTTCTTCAGGTGGTCAGTACAGAGGAACAGGTATGCAGGGAAAGCGTCATAAGACGCAGGCCCCACTCCCTCAGTTACTCTGTTCAGTGTAAGTACAGGGGTGGAGGCAGCAGCAGAAGAAGCAAAGGGAGGTATGTGTTCATCACTCCCCTCCTTCCTGTCCCCCACTCAGCTAGCAGTGTTTTTTTTGTCACCACAAGGCTGACACTAACCCTATATCACCATTATCCCAGTACCCAACGCACTAGGGGTATCGGGAAGAGCCGGGTAACTGTCAGAAGCGGACCCTTTACTGTTATGGTCCACTTCTGGGTTGGCTGTGGACTGGTATTTTTAGAATGGGAAGAGACTAGTATTGATGGACCTTCCTATTCTGATAGTATCAGGCTGCAGCTGTCGATTTTACCTTGGCTGGTTATGGAAATAGGTTCCCTTTAAATAAATACATTTTCGGAAATGTGTCACATAGGTTATGCCCCCCTTGCTGAGGACAGCACAAGCTACTGTCAGACATGCTGTTTCCAGCGCTGGATCCCTTATTCTGTAAGATGCTAAAGATTTGAGCATTAAATGCTCTAAAACTAATTCATGAGCAGTTGTAAGCCCCTCCCACCAAAGGCTAGCCCCACCCACTGACAGTTATTCACATGTTTCTACCTATTCAAAGTTATAGGTTTATCAGTTGAGGTGGGCGGGGCTAGCCTCAGATGGGGGGGGGGGGGTTGAAAAAAACTGACTCTTTGAATGACTCTTGAGGCTGAAAACTGCAGATTTCAGCATTAAATACACAAAAACTACAGCATCTTACAGAATAAGATAAGGGACACAGCGCTGGAAACAGCATGTCTGCCACTGGCTTGTGCTGTCCTCAGCAAGGGGGGGCAATAATCTCTATGTGACAGGTTCTCTTTAATGAGAATCTAAACCTTGGCATCCACTGTAATGATTACAGGAGTTGCCCACTTTAGGATTCTCAATAAATAAATGATTTTTGAAAAAAATAAACAACGTGGGGTCCCTCACAATTTCCGTAACCAGCCAAGGTAAAACTGACAGCTGCAGCCTGATACTATCACAATGGGAAGTTCCATCGATAGTAGTCCTTTTCCATTCTAAAAATACCAGCCCGCAGCCAGCCCAGATGCGGACCGTCACATTAGAGTGTCAACTTCTGACAGTTACCGTCTCTTCACAGTAGCACTGGTGCTGACGAAGGTTTCGTGTCAGTCAGCGGTGGAGTGGTCACACCAAGGCTGAAACCAAGTCCGAGTGTTAGGAATGGAGGCATCTGACAGACACCTCCATTACTATCACTAGAATCAAATGGTAAAAAAAAACAAAGAAACAAAATAAAAAATCTATTTACTGTATTTAAATAAACTCTCCTTGACACCGGCCTTTGCTGACCATTTTAGTTTAGCAATTAATGCAATGTTGTTCTGACGTAGTCTAACAAATCCAATAGTATTAAACTCCATCCCCTGCACCTCTTGACCATGATCAAGGGCTAAGAAGTTGAGCCTGAAACGCGTCGGTTTTATTGCACTTATGTACCATCTGCACTGATGTATTTGAAATAAATTACTACATATGCTGAAGAGGACCGCTGGATCCATTTCTTTAAATTTTGAAGTTGTACTGTGTAAAGGCTCAGTGCTAGACCCCAGGATTACGTGCAGTCCACAGCTGAGCAACTGCATTGGAAGCTGAAGTTACAAACACAGGTGCAAGGAAAACAACTTGACTGGTGAGCTACACTCCATTTTTTGCTATTTGAAGGTTGTGTTAATAGTTAGGGATCTCATTTTAGGTGCACTAATATGGCAGACCTTCACACAGCTCTGTTGATGGAAAAGTAAAAATGTTATACGGCTTTCATTTTGACTTCCAATGTGTTTCTTTTTTTACTAAGTAGTAAGACATAAATTGTACATAATTTATTGTGTGAGCACCCTCTGTCCTCCATAGCAACAGCTGCTGACTGCTCACCTCACAGCCCGGGAGCTTTACAAAAGCTTCTGGGCTGCGTGTGATGTCAATATGCCCTGTCGTGCCCTGTGGGCATGGCTGGGCATAGTGATTAACAGTTGCCATGGAGATCAGTACATAGCAGAACTTGGAAGAAATTGTGTAACCAAATTGGTGGTGCTTTTTTCCAGGAGTCCTTGTAAGGCCATGTTCACACGGCTTAAACACGGCGTAATTGTGGGTATGGATTTCGCCCGCAATTACACCGTGTTCTCGGCAGCGGGGGAGGGGGAGCCGGCAGCCCGCCGGCCCCATAGACATTCATTATCCACAGCGCGGATTCCGTCGGGATAATGTGCATGTCACTTTCTCCCCGCTCATGAAATACGGCGAGCGGGACAAGGAGACGGAATCCCTAGACTGGGACATATTTGCGCCGTATTTCGCGCCGTAGACCGCGGCATACGGGACCAGGTCTGTGCCAAAAGAAGCCGTGTGAACATTGTTAGAACATACCCTTAGGCTATATATTGCGGCGCATACAGTACACACCGTAATACATTGTGTGTTCGGGAGCTCGCGCTGATCAGCACGTACTCCCGCTTATGCGCCGCAAATAAGTGACATGTCATTTATCTCCCCGTGCGTACAACATGATCGGATTGTACGCGCAGGGGGACGAGGCGTAATCCATAGTTCTCTGTGAGAGCTATGGATTACCGTAATTATGGGCCGCGAAATACGTGGTGACATAAGCCCCAAAATAAGCCGTGTCAACATACCCTAAAAATTAAACATTTTCAGCTAAAATTGCAGACTTATTGGAAAAAAATATTTTTTTCATTTTCACTGTCTAATGTTAAAAAACTGTGTGAAACACCTGTGGGATCGATATACCTACTCCAATCCTGGATATATTCCTTAAGGGCTGTAGTTTCCAACATGGGGTCTTTTAGGGGTGTTTATTAAGTTTTAGCACCTTAGGGTGTCTGCAAACCTGAAATAGCGCCTAAAGAAAATCGTATTGAAAATGAGACCATGAAGTCCGGTAGGTGCTCCTCCTACTCTGAGGCTTGTGGTTGAGTCAAATAGCGCACTAGGGCCACATATGGTTTGTCTCTAAAAACGGCAGAAATGGTCGAATCGATGTTGAGTTGCATTTCCCTATGTCACGGGGGTCCCTGCGACCCCTGTGCCGGGTCGCAGGTACGCCCGCACCCCCACGGCATGTCCCGCCGTGAGCAGCGCTGTGACCCGGTCCTCGGGCTGCAGGCGTGTAGCAGCTATCTGTCCCGTCCCAAATATATTTTTATGCCGCCTGTTTGAATAAAAGTTATTTTTTTGGAATCGTGAGTGCCGCCTCTATTTCTATATCTATGTTTGGACTGCGCTCGCAGCTCTGCCCACTTACCTCACCACGCTCCTGCTGTGCTTCGGGCACACGCTCCTGCTGTGCTTCGGGCGCACGCTCCTGCTGTTGGCCGGCCGCTCGTTCGCCCCCTAGTGCGCGCGCGCAGTACTGCAGTTCAATTTAAAGGGACAGCGTGCCGGTGATTGGTTTCACCGGGCGCTGTTCCTATTTAAGCCCTGCCTTTTCCCTACCACCTTGCTGAATCGATAGTGCCCTGTGCCTAGAAAGGAAGCGTTCCGTTGTGCCTTATTGCCATTTCCGTGTATCGTACCCTTCTGCCTCCGTCCCTCGACCAGGAACCTTTGCCGCCTGTCCCTGACTACGAGCTTGCCTTACGATTCTGTACCACGCCACACCTCGGCAGCCACCGTAAGCAAGTCACGTCAGGGGTAGTGACCTGGTAGTAATCCGCCGCAGCAAGTCCATCCCGCTTTGCGGCGGGCTCTAGTGAAAACCGGACCTACTTAGATTCTGCTCCCTGGCATGGCTTACGCCATCGCTTGTGGTGGTCCAGAGGATCCACTACCACTGACCGTGACACCCTGGTCATATCTATCATGTTTGCTTTAATTTCTGTGAAACACAGAATGGGTTAATAAACTTCCCAAACACTTTTTTAAATACTTTAGGGGGTGTAGTTTCTTAGATGGAGTCATTTATGGGGGTATCTAACATAAATGCCATGTCAGAACCAGATTGGTCCCTAAAAATCTATGTTGCAAATTTTCCTCAAATTGTGAAAAATTACATTTAAAAAATTAATGCCAACCTACAGTAGACATATGGTTGATGCCAGCTATAAACTATTTTGAGGGGAATAACTATCTGTCGTGCACGAAGAAATTTTTGAACTTATCAAAATGTCGTGAAAATTTTGAAAAATTTGTCATTTTCAGTTTCTCAAATAAAGAAGTCGGAAAAATACCTCAGCACTCCTTATGTCATCTCCTGCTCCATCAGTCCAGGCTGGTGGGGTAGCAAGAAGAGGCTGATGAAGGCCAGTTTGGCTGAAAAGTTTCCACAAAAAAGTCTGGATTTCTCATATTACTAACCATCACTTTACTGGAGATATGTTCACCCAGCGCCGTTCCTAAGGGCGGGCGAGGCGAGCGCCGAGGTTCCGCTCACCCGAGGGGGGTGCCACGGCCGCCCGTCTCGCCCGCCCAGAGGATAGCCCCTGACTCTGTGCGACCGTTTTATAACAGCTGCGCAGAGTCAGCAGCCTGCTGGTACAGTGAGGAGGAAGGACAGATCGTTACCCTCCTGCCTTCTCCCCTGTATGTATCAGCATCGCAGAGGGCGCACGGCTTTCACCGCGCCCCCTGCGACACTGGGATCTCCTCGGTCGGCAGCTCTGCCGCCGAGTAGATCCCTGGGAGCTGCGTGACATCACCACGCCGCTTACAATGCTTAGCAGCTCCCGGAGCTGGATGTGGGGACCCTTGCGAGGTGAGTACTTTTTTTTTATTTTATAATTAGCTACTACCTGGCTATAGGGGCGTCTACTTGCTACAGGGGCATCTACTGGCTACAGGTGCATCAGGTGGGTACAGGGGCATCTACTGGCTACAGGGGCATCACCTGGCTACAGGGGCATCACCTGGCTATAGGGGCATCACCTGGCTACATGGGTGTCACCTGGCTACAGGGGCATCTACTGGCTATAGGGGCATCTACCTGACTATAGGGGCATCTACTGGTTATAGGGGCATCACCTGACTATAGGGGGCATCTACTGGCAACAGGGGCATCACCTGGCTACAGGGGCAGTACCTGACTATAGGGGCATCACCTGACTATAGGGGCACTACCTGACTATAGGGGCATCTACTGTCTATAGGGGCATCTACCTGACTATAGGGGCACTACCTGGCTATAAGGGACTACTACCTGGCTATAGGGAGCTACTACATGGCTACCATATGAGGTGCTATATATGGGGAGTTTGTATAGAGATAGGAATTGGTAGACAAGCGCTGATAAAGTGAGGAGTCTAAGATGTTTGTTTTGTAAATTCTACAGTGAAGAGTCGTAGCCTAGGAGAAGTTGCATTGGTGTCTGGGACAGATGGAGAACAGAAAGAGAACAACTCTTCAGAGACGTCTCCTGTAAGTCCCTGGATATAACTTTACTATAATCATTTATATGTCTGCCTGTGTACAATTGGTATCCACCACTGTATGGTCACTGTATGTCGGTAATATTAGTTGTAGTATAATGGTTTGCATTCAGTAACGGTCAGTTTGTATTATTCGGTCACTATGTGCTGGTGATATGTGGTTATGGTGTGGTGGTATTATTCGGTCACTGTGTGCTGGTGATATGTGGTTTTAGTAGGACATTGGCACTACTTGCCTGGGATTCTGGTTGGTGTAGCGGTGTTATTTGGTAACTGTATGACTATTATGTAGTAGTTTTATATGTAGCACACTGTGTTAAAGCTTTTTGTATATTTTAGATTTGGTTGATGGTGATGCAATGTGTTGCATTGTGTTACCAGGAGGTGGGTGGGGCAAAATTTCTTCACTTCGCCCTGCGTGCATTTTAGCCTAGAAACGGCCCTGTGTTCACCACAATGAATAAATGTAACCTGTGTTCACTAAGCCTAAGGAGTGCTGAGGTTTATTGCATAGGGTTGGTTACCCTACCATAAGCACCCTAAGATATTCTTATCACAATCCACATGGTGTGCGGCATCCTTCCTACAACTATCACAAATAAACAAGAACTGTATGGACCAAAATTTCTTATTAACTTAAAGCACAATGTGTCACAAGAAAAACAATCTCTGAATCACTTGGATAGGTAAAGGTATCAAAAAGTTATTCTCACATAAAGTGACACGTCAGATTTCAAAAATAGGGCTCTGTCAGGTCAAAACTGGCTGCGGTGGCAAGGGGTTAAAAAATATGTATGCTTTATCTAATACAGGCCTTTTTTGCCCTTCTACTTGTCTTCTTGGGTACCATCACTGTGTGCTTTATGTGGTGGCCGGCAATGCAGCGCTACTGTGACGTTGCCTGTGACTAGGATACCAGAGACGCGCATTTTCACGCATTGGCACTCCCCATCCATCCTCCTGGCAACAAAACTTATTCTCAGACAGTCTTTGATAACGCTACATTACTGGCCACCACTAAAAACACACAGTGGTGGTCGGTAACCATGGCGACAAGAGATCAAGTTGAATTTGCAATAAAAGGCCTATATTAGGCAAAGCATCCATATTTTTTAATAACTTGCATTTTGAAAATTGCTGACTTTACAGTAATTGGCCCTTCCAGCAGCACTTGCTTTGGTGGGAATATTCATTTAAACATTGAATTATGCATCTAAAAACACAGGGTAAATCCAGCCTTATGGCTTTCAATATGAAGACAAAACACCTACCAAATTAGGGGCTAAGTACTAATGTCATTTCTGTTTAGGCTGGTGTGGTCACGATCTATATGGGTAGGTATAAGGGAAGAAATAACAGTGCATATATACTTCAGTTAAAACACAAGGTAATTTGTAACTGTGACTTCTACGCTACAAGAGGCTGTCAATATAGGCTAGAAAACCAAAGTACACGGACCCAGCTCAAGCTACAGTCTAACGTGCCATTACTACCTAACTGGAATGTATCGCTACGTAAAGGTCAATTCGCATAGACTATAAACTACAACTTCCAAGATGCTTTGCGCGGGGCGTTTCTGCGCAAGTGCTGATACTTCAAGCCAACCTAACCTAACAGCTGATCTAGTCTCATTTTCTATTGGTTCTTCGAGCTGCCAATCTAAAAGCTGAGCCTGTGATTGGTGTACACAGCCTTTCCTTTTCCTTCTCACGTTGCCAGGGAGCCGTGGTATTAAGTTAGTAAGCCAAAGCGTATTCCCGAACGTCTATGTACGCTGTTTACGTGGCGTAGTCCTTAGACCTGATGATTACAATACGGTGATTACGTAGTTGGAGGGTGCTTGTTCTGAGAGACACCCGGAGAGGTAAACACGGGTAACTGGGCTGTCAGGGGCCTGTTTGCAGTTGAATAGAAATATATGGCTCGGGAGCTAGGCATAGGGACTGAATGCGTAGTAGTGTCTTCTTTCGGTAGCCATATAGCCAGAGTATGTATAGTACAGAGGCTGAATCTTTGTAAGTGAGCTGTGCATGTAGTCATTACTGGAAAGCCCTGGAAGGCGGCATAAACTTCAGTGTGTGTGTGGATACAAGCCTCCTCCTGCATTGTGGCCATGTATTATATGCTTACAGGAATCATGCCTCTACCTGCAATAGCTTATTACGTGAGGAGGAAGTTAGGAAACTTCTGTGATTGACACATGACAGGGGCCACACACCAGTGCACGTTCTGCTCTCTCTAATATGTAGCCTTGCTGTGAAGTTGCACTGTACACTGCTGATTATGCTGATATCATGTATCATATACTTGGATAGATGGGAACACTCTATAACACCATGGCTGTGCTATAGTTGTCCAGTCTGACAGTTACACGCCTATTTGACGGAAGCCTGCAGCTAGGGATCTGTTAGGCCCTATTCACATTACGTTTTCGGCCTCTCGGTGGTATGACTCGGGATATCTTAAAAAAAAAGTTATTCTGCTGCATACTGCGGCGGGGCCATGGGCTCCTATAGGGCAGCTGTATTCTCATTTGTATTATGTTTCCTCTATTTTCTGATCGTATATGCTTTATGTGCCGGATTCAAAAGTTGAATCTACCACGTGTCTGGCGCATAAAATAAAAAAAATGGTGAGTCTACGCTCACCCTACAGGCCCCTATGTCACCCTAACACCCTACAGGCCCCTATGTCACCCTACAGGCCCCTATGTCACCCTACAGGCCCCTATGTCACCCTACAGGCCCCTATGTCACCCTAACACCCTACAGGCCCCTATGTCACCCTAACACCCTACAGGTCCCTATGTCACCCTAACACCCTACAGTCCCCTATGTCACTCTAACAGCATATAGACCACTATGTCCGCCTAACACCCTGTAGACCACTATGGCACCTTATAGACCCTTATGGCACCCAAACACCTTATAGACCCCCTATGGCACCCTAACATCCTGTAGACCCCTATGGCACCTTATAGACCCTTAGGGTGCCATAGGGGTCTATAAGGTGTTGGGGTCCCATAATACCCTGTAGACCCTTATGGCACCCAAACACCCTGTATACCCTTATGGCACCCAAATACCCTATAGACCACTATGGCATCCTAGCACCCTAACATCCTATAGATCCCTATTGCACACTAACACTCTATAGACCCCTATTGCCGTACCTGAGTATACACTTTTCTTGCTAACTCAATGGATACTGGGGATGGAGCCATAAAACATGGTATTAGCTAAATATGGGTTACTGTAAATTGCTGTCTAAGGGTGTGTTCACATCCCGATTTTTTTATTTGATAGAAATCTACTGTTCTAATGGAGAAGCACAAAACGTTTATTTAGCAATATAATCCATTTCCTAACTGGGCTCTTTACCCCCCCCCCCCCCCTTCCTGAGCAGGCACATTTTCATTCTCTTTAAACATTACAACATTTTCTTGCGCTCAGCTATTCTGCTAATTTTTCTGCCTTTTTTTCCGTAATACGTACGGCTTTATTTTTATGTAATTTTTGCATAATTTTTTTATATTAATATGAGAAAAAGGGAAAAAAATACGTATTTTACGGCAAAAGTGCTAAAATAGGTTTTGTAATTGTGTTACTTTTCTATTCCAGGTGTATATAGGTGATATAAAATTTTAGGGTCGTGCGGGCAGGCAGGGCTGTGGAGTCGGAGTCAGTGCCTATTTTGCAGGAGTCGGAGTTGTCATGAAATGGACTGACTCCCAAACATATAATAAGTTGGTCCAGTTAGTTAGATGCAAAGAGCAAGAGGAATTGGGTCCGGCCAGTGCTACTGCTCCCATATCTTCAGCCTCATCACATGAGGAGTGTAATTGATGACATGGAGCAGGCAAAGCGCTGCCCCAGGGGAAAGATTCCGCTCCCACGACAAATAGATTTCAGCAAAATTTTTCACCTGTTTTCAAAGAAGTAGAAGAGTTTAACCATTCATCAAAACTGATTGTGGCTGAGGCAATTCCTTTATACCCTAACATTGTTAGAGATGTTGCCCCTGTGGTCACCGCTTTGCTCCCAACCCAAGTTAGTGTAGAGAGGCCGTTCTCTAGCCTGGAAATAATGAGATCAGATGTGGGGTTATGTATGCAGGATCTGATGGAGGCAATATTATTTCTCCAAACAAATTCAGAGACTCCACAAATGTTCCTGTAGTGTTTTGCATATTTACAATTTTTTTGTGTCCTAAAGTCATATCCAATAAATATATTTTACACTGACAAGCAAAATGGTAACAATGTTTTGAACCTGTGACTTTCAGGCTCCATATCTCTCCATCCACTACAGCTTTGCACATGAGGCTACTGTAATTTTATATAAAGCCATCTTACCTATCTTATACATAAAGGTGAATTGCAAGTGTTTAGAATCTGCTTAGTTCTGCAGATTCTTTCCTGTAACTGCATTGTTACTGTTTTGCTCCTAAAAATCAAAATGTTAATTTTTATTATTTTGTTAGTATTTGGGAAATCCACCTTTTGGTTTTCAATCCTGCCTGAATTCTTCTGGGCTCTGGATCAGATTCAAGCATGTCTTGACCAAAATCTGATCCCAGATCTCTTCTACACATTCCCATTGTTGGTGCAGACTGGACTTGGATACAAATATAGATTTTTCTTCAACTCTACCCACAAGTGTTCAAAAGATCAAAACATTGTTACCCTTTTGCTTGTCACTGTCTATCACCTAATGATACAATAATCAAGCTATTAAGGTAGAACAAACAACCTTACTGTAGTAAAAGGGTAACATCAGGCTATCACTTAAACATGCGCCAAGTATGAGAGAGTCAGGAGTCGGAGGTTTGGGAAAATGAGGTGTTGGAGTCGGGGCTTCGGCTTGCCGACTCCACAGCCCTGGGGACAGGTCTGAAAGTTGTGTTTTTGGCTGTTACTGTATTTCTTTTTTTAATTTATTTTACGTATTGGGCCCACATAAAGTCAGAAAAAGACCTGTAGAGTATTTTTATATATTTTTGTTCCTGATCTCCCTTGTAGCTGATATATTAGGCCCAGTTATAGGGGAACTAAAGCTCCCAGCACTGACTGCAGAGCTAATCTGATTAGACCCAGCAGCTTCTGCAGTTACCAGGCCCTGTTTATCATATGACTGAAAAACAGAAGGGAAGGCAGAGCCAGTAACAAGCTGTACCTGCCTTCTCTATAGAGAGCCCTATTGACTCTGACAGCCAATTGTTAGTTTCCGCAGCTGCACTCTCTGCATGGCTGAATGTTTAAAGGGGTTGTCTCATCTCAAAGTTTCATAGGATGCATGAATGAAATAATGCTGCTTTGCTCTGTCACTTCCTGGTCAAGCTGTCTGTAATTAGCATATGAGCTCCGTATTCAGACTTCTGCCAATTAGATAAATCTCATGCTTTCAGGACCAGGGAAGCTTCTGAGTTAAAATAAACAGTAGAAATTACTGTCTTTTGTCTGAAAGATCAGATAACACACAAGCTCTCACACTGCTGGCCGCGACCTGTGTGATGACGTCATTCCCTGATATCAGAAAGAACAAACAGCAGGGAGGAGACGTACACAGGTCGGTCACTAGGGGAACCAGACAGAGCTCAGAAGGTGATAAAATCACTTGCAGCTCCTTAACAAAAAACAATGAACAACGCAATATATTTGGAAAATGTCTTCATTCCCTACATGTTAAAAGCTAATCTTTGTATCGAGACAACCCTTTTAAAGTCTATAGGTGGTCGGCATCTAATTAAGCAACATACTGTTATTTTTTTCAGATATACATACATGGCTGAATAGTTTTTTTTTTTTTTATTTTTTACATATGCAAGTGTAATTCCATTCATTATCCATTGACTTTTGAATTAAAAGAAATAATAACCCCTTCCTGACGGTCGGTCATAATTTTTTGCTCTGTTTTTTTCCTCCTCATCTTCCAAGAGCCATAATATTTTTATTTTTCTATTTACATAGACATATGTGGTACAAGATGTTCTTTTTAATGGTGTCATTGCCTGCACCATAGAAAAATTCTAAGTGGGGTGAAATGTGAAAGAAACTTACTTGTGCCTTGTTTGTAGGGATTTTGTTTTTACAGCATTCATTCTTCAGTATAAATCAAGTGTTATCTGTATTATGCAGGTTGGAGCGATTCCGGCAATATCAAATGTGTAGGGTTTTCGTTATATTGTAAATACTCTTAAAAATGCGAACATTCTCTATTTCTTCAATTTGCGCTACAGCGCCATTTCCTGCAACCAATCACTTTTTTGTTTTTTCACCTATCGATCTGAGTGAGGGTGCATTTTATGCAAGTTGAAGTGAAGTGTAATTTTTATTGGTACCATTTTAGGTTACATGTGACTCTGGTTACTCTTTATTCCAATGTTCTCTGGACATGAAATGACCCCCCAAAAAACTCAGTTTTGACGTTTGGAATTTTTTTCTTCTACAGTGTACATTGTACCGAATAAATAATGTTATATTGTAAAAAATCAGACTTTTACGGATATGGGGATACCAATTATGTGTAACTTTTATATTTTTTTTTATTTGTAAAATGGCAAAAGGAGGATGATTTGAATTTTTATCATTACTTTTTATTTTTTTTACTACTTTTACATTTAGTCTCCTTTAGGATACTTGACCACTAGAGGGCTCGATCACTTGTACACCCTACTGCATTATGGAAATAATGCTGGAAGTTGAACAAGACGGTGGTTCTATTACTTACTGCCTGGTGCAGGAAGGATAGAAATGTTAATCGGTTTCAATGGGGGCTGGAAACCTAATAAAGGTTTCCACAGCCACCATGTTATCACCCAGCAATATATTTTCGAGGGGGGGCAGTTCGGAGGAAGCAGAAAAGTTCCTCATTTCTTTAGGGTTAAAGGAAAAGGGTTATACAGCAGGGATCAGAACTGGCTCTGTTCCCTGCTGTTAGTGACGGGTGTCAGCTGTATTTAGCAGCCAGTACCCGCCACCTATGTAGCCAACTTACTGAGTAAGCCTGCTACGTATCTCCTTAACAACAGTAGGAAGTACCTATTCGCCCATTGTTGGTAAGGGGTTAAAAAAAACTTTAAAAAGCGCTACAGCTTACACTTTTTTTGTCCTAAAAAGAAAAAAGATCCAATTGGAATGTCAAAGGGATTAATTTTTAACATAAGTTGCACCCAATGGACTCAACATAAAAATTTAACTACGTTTTTTCATACTGAATCATATACATTAGGGACATGTCAAAAACGTGATGTGAACATGGCTTTATTTGGCAGGAAATTGGAGTTGGGAAACATTGAAATCCAGTGAGTATAATCTGATTTGTTGCTAATCTAAATATGTTAAAGCAGATACAATTACACCCTAACTCCCATGGTTGTTCTCCAGTAGTTGAGTGGCGCCGTGCCCCATTCTTTCTAAGCTTTGCATTGGTTTGTATTAGTCAGACTTTGTCCAGCAAAGGAACTGATTATAAAGCCAATAGGTCAACAGAGTTTTTACAAGATTAGAAAAACATGGTTGCCTTCTTCTTACCAGACACAACCTGGGGACAGGTGCGGTTTTATGACACCTGAGCCCCATGCACTTCAATGGAGCAGAACTGAAATGCCAACTCATGGTTTCCGAGAGATAGCTGCTATGGTTTACCAACCCTGTATAACCCCTTTATTTAGGATGGGGAAATCTCCTTTAGTACCTCTCTGAATGTTAATGCTACGCGTGTTACATAATGTGCACACTCAGTTCATCAAGTCTTTGTAATATGAATATTTTATGTTATTATCTTGCAGGCAGGCCTATGTAATGATAATGGCAGTGGTACAGTTTCCGTTTTTGTTGTCCTGAGCTCTCTATTTGAACTCCATCATGGATAGAGCCAACATTGCTAAGGATCTCATCCACAGGAAGATTGGGGTATGTGGTGTATTGCCTAAAAAAAATCATAATGGTATGTGATATATTTGAGTGGGATATTGGAATACCTCTGATGAAGATTATTAGCTCGAAGGGCATGTTCACACGGGGTAATTTCGGCATGCATTTTGCGGCCTATGTGAGCTCTAATACGAGCAAGATGCATGCCGAAATTACAGAAATCCATAGTTCTCATAAAGAACTATGGATTACGCCTCCTCTCCCCGCTCGTACACTACGATCGTATTGTACGCGCGGGGAGATAAGTGGCATGTCAATTACTTGCGGCGAATACGCGCCGCGAGTAATCAATGTCAATAGGGCCGGCGGGCTG
Organism: Phyllomedusa bahiana; assembly: GCA_025379985.1. Lineage (NCBI taxonomy): Eukaryota > Metazoa > Chordata > Amphibia > Anura > Hylidae > Phyllomedusa > Phyllomedusa bahiana. The sequence continues at coordinate 235,263 of JAODAL010001165.1, forward strand.
CGAGTTCCCGAAAGACACGATGTACTGTACATGCTGCAGTACTTCGTGTGAACATAGCCTTAAGGGTCTTGCGGCGCGTAACCCTGGCGGCTATATATCACTTCTTTCTCCATGTGCGCAGTATGCAGCAAGGAAGACGGAGGGTAATCATAGCTCTCTATGAGAACTATGATTACTGTAGTTACAGTCCGTACTTCGGGGCATATTGCAGTGAACATACCCTTATATGAGCAAACAACACAGACTAGACAGTGTGTCAACAGGCCATTCCATTTCTCTGCCAATATTGGATTTCTTGTGCTGGCTCCTGCTCATATCCTAATTGTTCTTTTCAATTTTATTAAAATTAAATATGTTGTTTGCAATTGTTGCTTTTCTTATTAATTTGAGGTACCTTGGAAGAAGATGTGATCATCTATAAAGTAAATTTTTTTTTTTTTTTAGGAAAGACAAGCTAGAAGCTTTCAAAGACATCATCATGTAACAGATCCGTTAATTCGTCGCTTGGGACTAGAAGCAGAACTTCAGGTATATGCATGACAAATCTGTGCTTTGGGATCCTGTAAAAAGCAGTGAATTAACCACTTACAAAACCATGGGGTTGGAGATAACTTGGCCGTTTAGCCCTTTAGATTCCATGGTCGCTACTGATCGTGATGTCCAAGTGATTTTACAGAGGGTGGGATTCCTTCTGTCCTCAGTTGGCACCCTGTGGACGAAATCGCAGGGTACCATGGGTTGCTGTAGACTAATAAAGGCTCACATGCCTTCCATTGATATATACCTAGTAGGCGGTGCCAGAGGCATGGCCTAATAAGGTGCATGCCAGTTTTACACTGACAGACAGTAATGCTTTGGTATACTGAGTATACCAGAACATTATATGAGCGATCAAATGATTGCAATCTAAGGTCTTTTAGTGGAACTAAAATTAAAAAAATTAAGATAAGAGTGCACCGTAAAAAGAAAAATGCACTAAAACATATTTTTCCATTAAAATGGATTTTATTTTAAAAAGTGCGAGCACAGTAAAACCCTAAACATGTGTGTTGGTTTCTTTTGGTTACCAATGACCCAAATAATAAAGTTGACATGTTACTGCAATCACAACAATAAAAACAAAAACCAGTGGCATGTTTGCTCTTATTTTCATCCTTCCATCGAGAGAAAAATAATTAAAGTTAATCAACGATAGCCACATCAAGTCCACATATAGACAGAAACAAATAAGCTATGAATGTCAGAATATAGCGACCTGAAATAGAATTTTATTTTTTTTTAAAGTGTTGTATTGTAAAAAACAAATTAGTAAAACTATACATATTTGGTATCTGTACTGACCCAGACTATAAGGATATGTTCACACGGCTTATTTTGGGGCACATTTCGACGTGTATTACTCGGCATACTGAGCTTAATACGTGGGGATATGCGCCCCATAATTATGGTAATCCATAGGTCTCATAGAGAACTATGGATTACGCCTCCTCTCCCTGCTCGTACAATACGATTGCATTGTACGCGCGGGAAGATAAGTGACATGTCAATTACTTGTCGCGAGTAATGCATGTCTATGGGGCCGGCGGCCCCCCCCCCCCCCCCCCCCCCCCCCGACCCGGGAGCTCCCGAAACACAATGTATTGTGGCGCATAATACATAGTGTGTCTCCTTTAGGGTATATTCACACAATTTATGTTGTTCGTTGAACAGGAAAATAAATGAATCTAAAAAGCAATAGGAAAATTGCTGTTTTTTCCCTGTTCCCTACCAATAAACCAATAAATTGTAACTACCCCAAAATGGTGCAGTTTAAAAATAAAAGTCCTCCTGTTGAAAAGCAAGCCCTCAAAAACCTACATTGAGAGAAAATTACTAAAAAAAAGTAATGATTTTTGAAAAGTGCTGATAGAAGAATAGTGTAGTAGAAATAATTTAACTCCTTGTTTTTTGTAGGGACATTCTGGTTGTGTCAATTGTCTTGAATGGAATGAGAAGGGAGAGTGAGTATGAATTTCATGATTGTATTTTCTTTGTTTTTATGGGTTTAATAACTCTTCATTTACTATATTGTAATTTATTTTATAGACACCAATATATTTATGTTTGGAGGGTGTAATAGTGCAAAAGACAAAATCTGCTCGGTTTTGACCTCAGCAGAACCATCCATCCCAATCGGTTTTTGGACATTTTTTGACACAAAAAACAGTGTTTTTTTCGGCTGTTTTTTTTAACATTTTTTTGTCACAGATTTCGCCCAGGTTTTTGGATGTTTTTTTCTAGCCAAAAAGTGTACTGAGTGCTAAAAAACCCCCAAAAACCACCAAACTCTGCACAATAAAACACAAACAAAACTGTTCACTCACTCTCTGCTAGGTTCCCATTGACTTCAATGTTAATTTTCTGTCTGAAAACTGAGCAGAAGAATGAACATGTCGGACTGCCGGCGGTGTGAAAACTGTCCGGCAGAAAATTTGTTCAATGTGGACTACAGCATGGATTTTCTATTAAAGTCTATGGGGAACGTTGCTTGTTGGTTTTCGGACGGTTTCTAAATCGGCAAACTGTGTAAAAAACTGTCCAATAAACCATGCGGTGTGGACGGGTCCTTAGAGTAAACGTTAGTTCATAAAACTTCTGACATGTCATATCGATATGGAAGAGGTTTTGATGTTTGGGGGGTTAGCTTGTTTAGACCTCACTGAAACAAAGCAGCGTGCTGAGCGCTGTGCCCTGGCATTTGTCAGCTTTCATTGGAGAGCTGAATACAAGCTATATGCTCTGTACGTATTTTCTACAAAATGACTTTCACTCTCTGAAAATTCTAGACTTGCACATATATATAAATTCACAAGATATGCAGGCACTGTGGGATATCCCAAAGTAGCCACCACGGTAGGGAACAGAGATAAGAAAAAAAGGTCATCTAGTCCCTCACAGCCTGCAAGAACCGTCTTTGTAAAGCAGGATCCAGGGATGTAAATGTGTACTCCTTTGGAACTTAGTAAAAGTGTGAAGAGAAAAGCAAATGACCCGCCCCTCACATAGACACTTTGGTTGAAAGTGCCATGACACGGTATTAACCAATGGCAAAACTAACCCATCTGGTAATGCTAACCTTAGAAGTTGTTAAGCCCATTTGTGGATAATGGCGAATAATGAAAAGAGTTCCCACAAGGAAGAGGAAGTAAGCAAGGGACATGTAGACCTGTAAAACCCTAACAACATTAAGTTTGTCCATGGAATGTTCTTTTGGATGAGACAGAAATGGGTAAAAAGAGGGCAAGATTATGTCTTTCTGATAAAAGCAGGGAGCGATCTCCGAATCATCTGGTTCCTACGTGATGGGAGAAAAATAGACAAAAACAAAAGACAGAATCCTGCTGTTTTCCACTTACAGATAGTAAGCTAAAGACTGGTTAAAGAGAACCTGCTAGCTGGTTAACCCCTTACCGCCGCAGCCAGTTTTGATCTTCCTGACAGAGCTCCATTTTCTAAATCTGATGTGACACTTTATGTGAGAATAACTTTTTGACACTTTTACCTATCCATATGATTAAGAGATTGTTTTCTCGTGACACATTGTGCTTTGTTAGTAAGAAATTTTGGTCCATACAATCCTTGTTTATTTGTGAAAAATATTGTGAAAATGTTTCTACATGTAAGACAGATAGTTATTCCACTCAAAATAGTTTATAACTAGCATCTACCATATGTATACTGTCGGTTGACATAGTTTTTTAAATGTCTTTTTTTTTAACGTTATTAGGGGGCTTAGAAATCTAGTAGTCATTTTTCAAATTTTCAAGAAAATTTGCAGCATAGATTTTTTTTTTTCGGGGTCAGTCCAGTTCCGACGTGACTTTGAGGGGCCTGTATGGTAGATACCCCCTTAAATGACTCCATCTAAGAAACTAAACCACTAAAGTATTTAAAACAGTGTTCGGAAGTTTGTTTACCCTTTGAAATTTCACCACCACTTTACTTTAATTTCTGTGAAATACCTAAAGTTTCACTTTTTTGTGCAGATTTTCTTTTTTTATCCATTATCCACTGGAACACAGTAGATGGGACCAGGGAAATGCAACTCAACATCTAGTTCCCTAGATTCTGCTGTTTTTAGAGATATCTCATATGTTGCCCTAATGCGCTATTTGGCTCAACCACAAGCCTCACAATAGGAAGAGCACCTACCGGACTTTGGGGTCTCATTTTCAAGACAATTTTATTTAGGCGCCATTTCAAGTTTGCGGACACCCTAAGGTGCTAAAACTTAAAAAACTCCCCTACAAAGACCCATATTGGAAACTACACCCTTTTGGGAATATATCCAGGGGGGTAGTGAGTATATATCGAGCCCACAGGTGTTAGACAAATTTTTTTAGCGTTCGGCGTTGAAAATGAATAAAATTATATTTTCAGCTAAAATTGCTGATTGTTGGAAATAATGTTTCATTTTTACAGAGAATCCTGGCAAAAAGCACCCCAAATTTTGTTATGCAATTTATTCCAAGTTCGGCAATACCCTACATGTGGGTGTAAACTGCTGTTTGGGCGCATGGCAGGACGTACAAGGAGGGAGTGCTATTTGGCTTTTGGAACGCGATTTTGGTGGGTGCCATGTCGCATTTGCAAAGCTTCCAGAAGTCACTCCATTTTGGATTCAACACCCCTCATGGATCTCATCTAGGGATGTATTGTGCATTTTAGTTGCACAAGTATTCCATAGTTTTTCTGGCATTTGGCCAAGAAAATGGAGGGGGGGGGGACGCCATTGTTTTTTGATAGCTTTACTTTTACACAATAGAAATGCATTTATAAAAAAAAAATGCATTTTTATGTCTTCATAGTGTGCTAGCCATTACTTTTTTATTTTTCTATAAATGGAGCTGATTATGGGCTTGTTTTTTGCGGGATGAGTTGACGTTTTTTTGGGTACCATTATGGGGAGCATGTGACGCTTTGATCACTTTTTATTAAGGTTGTTGTGAGGTGTCTTGAACAAAATACTGCAATCCTGGTACTGTTTTTTTTAATTTTTACAGCGGTCATCGTGTGGTATAAATGACATCCTAGCCTTGCTCAGCAGGTCGATACGATTACAGCGATACCCAATTTATTATTTTTTTTTTTTATGTTTTACTGCTTTTGCACAATAAAAACACTTTTATTCCAAAAGGAAAACACATTTTTGAATCGCCATAGTCTGAGAGCCATAACTTTTTTATTTTTCTGTGTATGGGCTTGTTTTGTGTGGGATGAGTTGACATTTTTCTTGGTATCATTTTGGCGTTTATCTGAGTTTTTGATCGTTTTTAAATCCGTTTTTTGTTAGGCAGGGTGAAGAAAGTACTACAATCCTAGTAGTGTTTTTAATTTATTTTATTTTTACAGCGCTCACTGAACAGTATATGTGACAGATTATTTTTTTATTTTTACTCTGGGTCGATACAATTACGGCGATACCCAATTTATATTGTTTTGTTCAAGGCGCTGTTTTAAAAAAAATTGTTTTTATTGTGTAAAACAATATTTATACATCTGTTTTCTGATAGCCATTTTTCCGTATACAGAGCTAAGTAATGGCTTTTTTTGCAAGGTGAACTGAAGTTCTAATTGTCACCATTTTGGTATTTATGAGTTTTTGATTGCTTTTTATAAAATTTTATATGTGTACTTTATTTTTTTTATCTTTCTTGGGGTGATTGACCTTTGTACAGGGGAAAAGGGCGGTGACGTCACTTCCCGCTAGGGCGTCCAATGTCGGAAAGGGGTTAGTGCTGCCTGAATGCAAGCGTCATGAAATAGCTGCAGTTTTCCCAGTCCCAGCAATATGGGTTTTACCCTGAGACACTGAGCCATGTCAGAGTAAAAAACATGCTAAAGTTGGGTCAGGTGTGGTTGAGAAGCATTATTCTCCCCTTCCCCTCTGCTTAATTTACCATTCTCTGTCTATAGGTAGACATTGGAGGGACCTATTAGTTGAACTGTAGGTGCCTTACATCAGACTCCTCTCTCCCTGTCTGTGGCAGCTTCTCTCCGTACCCAGCCATACTTTACAGGATATTATAGACTAAAACCTCTGTGTTTTAAGGTTAAACCCCCCCATTGTTGGGACCAGGTAACCTGTAGCTATTAATGAACCAGCTAACAGTTTCCCTTACAGTTTAGCAACTCTGCTTTGCTTTGTGTCAGCCTCCTAGTAACAGAAGGCTATACCCCTGACCGAAACCAAAAACCATCGAAACAAAGAATATTGTAACAGGCATGCACGGGGTTCAACTGCCAGTGCAAAGAATAATGGGGACAACGGGTGACCCTGTCTTGTACCTCTGTGCAACTCAAGAGTCGAAATATAAATTCCCTGTTCAAATCCTTGCCAGGTTTAGCATATAGTAGTCGAACAGCTGCAGTAAATTTAGGGCCATAACTCATCTTCTCCATAATCATCCATATTAAGTCCCATTTGAAGCGGTCAAAAGCCTTGGCAGCGTCAAGTGAAAATATTGACCTCTTCCCAGTGTCAGGGGAGCTCAATTGCATGCTCAAGAACAACTGCCATAAGTTAGTGGCCATGGACTTATTAGACATGAAGCCTGACTGGTCATCATAGATTACCTCAGAGATTATTTTGCTCAATCTATTATCGAAGACCTTTGCGATTAATGTAACGTCAACAGGTAAAAGTGAGATGGGTCTATAAGAATCAAGCAGTAAAGGGTCTTTGCCTGGTTTCAAATTGAGAATAACAATCACCTCTCACATAGATCCAGGCAAGTATCCCTCTTCCATGTTATCTTGCAGTGTTTTCAGTAGTTGAGGCATTCAAATTTTTTTTATACCTTTTGAAAAATTCTCCTCCCGACGCCTTCTCGTTAGGGGCCGAATAGAGAGCCTCCTCTAGTTCCTTCAAAGTTCTGGGCTGCTCCATTAATTGCCTATGGTCACTTGACTTTTGGGATAGATATACGGGCAAGATATTCATTTAATTCTATCGGTTGTACTTTACTTTTAGACGAGCAAGTCTGCTAGAAGTAAGAAACCAATGCTGAAAGAACTTCTGCCTTCTCACTCACCACCACTCCAACTTCCAATTGCAACCTTTCAGTATACATTGCTGACTGTTGTGAGCTAATAACATTGGCTAGCAACCTACCAGTACTAACCCCTTGCTCCAAATATTTCAGTCGGGTAAAATAGCATTTGACTGCTACTATTATCAAATGGTTTTAGTTGTGTCTGAGCTTCCTCCAAACACAGTTTTTGAGCATCAGAGGCATCTTGATTTAATAGACTTCAGATCTGACCACAGCAGCTTGAAGAGACTTAGTAAGTGCTCTGGTTTTTCCTTTTACTAATTGTTTAAAATATTCATTAGCGAATTATATATTAAATGTGTTCCACACAAAAGCATTAGAAGCGGTATCCTCATTCTGGTGCAAAAGTTCAACTAGTTCATCAATCAAAGAATTGTGGATTAGTTATTATTATTATTTATTTTAAAGCGCCATTGATTCCAGGGCGCTGTACATTCGAGGGGGTTACATACATTACATAAGTCAAACGAGTACAGTGATAAGGGATAATGACAATTGGCTACGACAGAAGGAGACAGGTCCCTGCCCGAGTTGCACACAAAATGGATTTAGATGCCAAAGACCTCTAGGAAGAACTGCCCCTCCCTCAAAGTTTAACCTAACTCTTTATACAGACCAATTTGATGCATTATGTGAGGTATGGTCTAAGAACTGAGAGGATGACCTTCCACCCCTGTAACCTCTGCAGCAATGCTGACGGCACTCGTGTGTTTATTTTGAAAGACAATCTCTGGATATGACGCTGAGCACATGACTGTTCTGAGTGGAACCTGGCTTGTTAAACTGCTGTATGGTCTCGGCCACCGTACTGCAGCTCAGTTTCTGGGTGTTGGCAATCTTCTTATAGCCTACGCCATCTTTATGTAGAGCAACAATTTTCTTTTTTAGATCCTCAGACATTTCTATGTCATAAAGTGGTATGTCGAACTTCTAGTGACCAGTTAGAGAGACTGTAAGAGGGATAACACCAAATTTAACATATCTGCTTCCCAAACACACCAGAGACCTTGTAACGCTAACAAATCCCATAACACCGTGAAGGAAAAAAGGCAAATTGGTCACAATTTGTCCATTTTCACTCAGGGGTGTCACCGCTTTTGTTGCCAGTGGTTTAGACATTGATGCCTGTGTATTGAGTTATTTTGAGGGCACAATAAGGGTGCGTTCCCATGGCAAAGACCAACTACTGGTCGGATTTTCTGACCGGTATTTTGTCTTTTCTTGGCATGTAGGGGGCGACTTTTGTCCGCGGTTTGTGGATTCAAGCCGTCCCCCCTTCGCACCCACATATTCATGTTCTGTCCGAAAACTGGGCTGAAGAATGAACATGTTCTAAGTTTTTAGGAACGCCGGCAGTGTAAAAAACCGCTCAGCGGAAAATCCGTGCAGTGTGGACTGCTGAACAGGTTTTCTATTTACATTAATGTAAAAGGTTGACAGTCGCTTTACAGGCAGTTTTCAAATCTGAAAACCGACTGAAAACCTTTGCCGTGGGGACAAGCAAGCCTGAATTTACACTGTTATACAAGCTGTACACTGACAACCTTACATTGTATCTAAGTGTCATATCTTCAGTGTTGTCCCATGTAAGAATATAATACAATATTTACAAAAATGTGAGGGGTGTACTCAAGTTTGTGAGATACTGTATATGCTACACTCCTTAACACTGAAGTTGCAACACCAAGGAAGAAAAGTCTTGCTATTCTGAAAATCACAGGATAGAAAGAAATTTTAATGATATGCAAATGATTACAAAATCTAAGCAAATATTCGAAACACCTCAATTTATGCAGTATTGGGTATGAGTGCCAGATGCACTTCAGGTTATTAGTGGTTTTCTGAGGAGTCTTATGTCATGCTGAATGCCCTTGGGCACGCAAATCGTCAAGATTGGCAGCCCCCTTTGCAATTGACGTCCAATATCATCCCAGATGTGCTTAATGGGAGACAAGTCCGGAGATGTTGCAGGCCATGGTAGCACATTTAGGCTGTGCAGGCTGCTCACGCTAGCATAAACAACGCCCTGTTGAAAAAATGGTTCCTAGGACACTTGGGCGTACCCCTGGTTCCACAAGCAAAGGGGTTTTTGCCACAATATCATTTCATCCTCCTGCAACCAGCTCTTCAGCTGCAACTAGCTCTTCAGCTCTGTGTGCTCAGAAGGGGCCGTGTGTTATTTGTTTGAACTTAATATCATGTGACCCAGCAGGATGACCTCACCAGGCCTTTCCTCTCTTTAGTCAAAGAAAGGTCTGTTTATGTAAAGAGTTGTGACTAGCTACAATGGAGCTCAGAAGTTAAGTTTTTGCCTTGCAGTACAATGCAAAATCAGTCCTAGATTCAAATCCCTGCAGGAATCAAACCTGTGGATTTTTTTTCTCTTTATCAGTGCACATACCTCATTAAGATTTCTTTTTTATTTATTTGCACTGTTTGACTAATTACTACGGAGTACAGAGGACGGGAATAGAATGACAGCACCTGGGACTGAACAATCAGTAGATGCCGGAGAGGAGAGGTGATGTCTGAGCATGTCTGACCAGGACTGAGGAGCTCTCATCCCTGGTCGTATCCCCTGGAGACAAGCTGAAAAACAATGGATCACTAAAGGACCAGCTAAAACAAAAACGGTCCAGAATTTTTATAAATGATGATGGGTGAAAGTTTATTATTTGATTTGCAAGCTTCAAAAGTCAATTTTACTTCGTGGCAAAACCCCTTTAATGTAGTGCAGAGCTGTGAGTGTTCCTGAAATGAAGAAACCTTGACCCTTCTTTGAGGATTATCATTTGAGGTGGCAAAATGAATGGTAGCCAGACCTCTCGGCTTCATGATGTTGATTTAGTGGTCTGCTAACCAATCTCTGACTTTTATTGCATCCAAAACAAATGCAGGACTCCTCGCTGAAAAGGATAGACCTCCATTCTAGCACCATAGTAGCCTTGGAGAAGAGTGATATCAAATCAGTGGAACACCTTGAGCTAATCATTTGGCTTGTAGCCCGATCTTTGTGCCGACACTGTTTGCAGCTCTGGGCTTTTGATTTAACATCCAATTTCACGCGTTGTACAGATGGATCACTACATGTCTTTCTCACAATCGGACGATCCATCTGTGCATAGGTTCACTTCCGCATACCTCTTGCTGTCATTTCAGTTCGGCGTCGTTCTCACAACCAACTGGACACACAGGGCCAAATATATGCAAACTGTCTAGGTCTAAAACTCACTTTGTTGCCCATAGCAACCAATCAGAGTGCCCCTTTCATTTCATATAGTGCTCTGGTAAAAAGAGAGGGGTGCTCTGATTGGTTGCTATGGGCAACAAAGTGAGTTTTAAACCATTTTCATACATGTGGCACACAGTGTTAAAAAGTACTAACATCTCTGTCTCGGCACATAGTGATTTGCCGGAGTGATAAGCCAAGGTTTCTCTTTTCAAGGATTCTGTTCCCCTCTGTTTGTGACATGGAAATACCTTGTAACATGGCAGTACATTGACAAACAGGAGGCATCCGATTTTCAAGGTTTCATGTGGATAAAAAAAAAAAATCCTTTACTATCAATCTGTTTTTATGCCCTTCCCACACACCACAGATTGGAGCTAGGTGTTTGAAAATTATTTGCATATTTTAGTGGCACCTGC